>JAJTUB010000020.1:279430-301657 GCA_036971345.1 Dactylellina drechsleri | reverse complement strand
TTTTTTTTTTTTTTTTGATTTTTTAATATAATTTTTATTTTTTTAAATAATTATAGTCAATTTAATTGCTAATATTTATAAATATTATTAAATTGGGAAAGTGGTTATATTGGATTTTATATTCTTTAAGTTTTTTATATAATAGAAGTGTAAGAATTGTGTACAATAGGCTCAGAGTATCAAGGTAACATTCAAGATGTCACAAGGGTCAAGGTTGTTGCATATATGTGTATCCAAATTGTTACTTAAATTGTTGCTTGGTTTTCTAAATACATGTGGTTCGGAAGTACAGGTATAAATAAGCGTTTAATATACAGAGATAACTTGTAAAAGGAACATGGAAATAACTTATAAAAAAAACATAGAAATAACTTGTAAAAGGAACATGGAAATAACTTATAAAAGGAATATGGAAATAACTTATGAAAGGAATATGGAGATAACTTGTGAAAGGAATATTTCTTACTTTTTTTGCTTGATTTTGTATTATTTTTCAATCCATCATAGTGCTTCTACTTTTTTGATTATCATGCATAATAATTTATTTGCAGCTTTAATTTCCGCTTGTAGCTCTTCTCTTTGAATTTTTGTTATAAGATTCCCTTTTTTAGCATCGACATCTTGTTGATATTCTTGTCTCAAGTCTAGTATAGTTTTTGGTGTTAACACGTATTCAAGTTTATAGCGTTTTCTAATTTTTCTAAACATTAATTTTTGATGATTCTGTTCTCTTTTGGGCTTTGGGAATGGTATTCATTTTTTATCTCTATCAATAATATCTGTTTTTGTTATGAAATCCTTAGATTTTTTTATAAAATACTCTAATTTATTTTCTAAATCAAACTAAATAAGTGGTATTTTTGTATTTTTCTGTTCTTTATATTCCTGGTATTCCTTAGGGTGCTCTTACTACATCATAGCTAATTTTTGATTTATTTTTTGAGTTTTTACTTTACAGAGGGTGATCTGGAGCTTTTAGATTTCTTGCTGAAGTTGTATATACTTGGGGTTTTACTAGATACTATTCTAAATCTCAAATGGATTATTCTCAAAATCAGGATCTATAGCAAAAATAAAATACCCAAAAATTTCTAATTCATAAAATAGGAAAGAAGAAAATTCTTTACTATTAGAATATAATATTAACTATCATGGTTATAAAATATTGATTAATTCGGCTATTAAGCCAACAAAAAACTAGGTATTAAACAAAATAAAGAATTTAATATCATTAAATGGGTTCTAATATTGAATAGCCAGATTAATAAGTGTTATAGTTGTAAAACAAGCTAGCTAGTCCAGAGCAAAAATCTTAAAACATGAGTGGTTCTATTGTTTCTCTTTTTTTGAAACCAGGCTTGTTTGGATATTTTTGATGAAAGATTTGAAGAAATTGTTTTATATATTAAACATAACTAGCTAATTTTTAAATTAACTTATCATATTTTTTCCAGTAAATATAGTACTCAAGCTAATTATTTTGTTTTTAAAAATTGAGTAGTTCTAAGATTTCATACAATACATTGCCATTTTTATTAACAGTAATTGGTAGGGATTGCTCTTTTTAATTTTAGTTTAAAAAAATATTATTTCTAGAGTATTATAGAAAGCTAATATAAAAAACTGGATAGATTTTTATTAAGAAAGGAAGATTAAGCTTATATATCCTATTACCTACAAACTTAAAAATTTAAAAAGGATTTTTATTTTTATTAAATAGTTTAAAACATAGCCTAGTAATCAAAATATTATATATATTTAGTTAAACTTTATTATTTTTTTTGTAGCTAGTAGTTGGTTTTCTTTTTTTATTAACTTATTCTTATTATATTTATATAATATGGTTAATTTTAGTTTTAATAAAATTTTACAATTTTATGAATTTTTTAATAAATTTAGCTGTTTATTTATTTTTTGTTGGTAATTTTGATTTATTAATTATAATTGTTTTTGGATTTTATTTGTAGTTAATAGTAAATAGTGATATTTCTATTATTTTTAAATTTTTGTTGTTATAATAGTATTCAGTTATTAATAACTATTTTATTTAGTTGTTTTATTAATAATTGGTATAAGTTTGTAGGTACTATTTAATAATAAAATTAATTTTTTTTATTTGTTTATTTGTTTGAGAATAGTATATTGTATTAGATTTATATTATATTTTTAGCTTTTTATTAATTTTTGTTTAGAAATTGTTAAGAAAATTGGTTTTTTTATTAAATATTATTTCTTTTGGTAGTCTATATAGTTTCCAGATGTTTTATAAAAATATTTTAATAAATTCTACTATATTGAGCTTATTATTAGTGGGTGATAAATAAATTATTTTTGATAGTTGACATATTATGACTAGAATGGTATTGTACTTGTTTACTTTTAGTAATTTTGTGATAAGGTTAAATGATATGTTGTTCTAATTTTGTTTAAATATTTAGAAAGATTTTAGTAATTCTTGTGGTACATTCCTCGATGTTTTTGTTTTATAACATATGTGATAATTAGAGTTCGACATGGGTCGGTTTTAACCCAGAAACCAGCGGGTTGGTTCGGTTTTAGGGGGGTCATGGGGAACCGCTGGGTGGTTTTTTTTTTTTTAATGGTTTTTTTGGGTTATAAATTTAATTAAAAACCGTAATTTTAATTTTTTTTAGTAATTTATTACTATTTTTATTAAATTTGTTACTATTTTTAGTAAATGGTTTTTTGGTGGGGGGGTTTTTTATAATTTTGACGGTTTTTGGGTCGGTTTTTGGTTTTCTTAAAAAAAAAAAAACCAACCCGTGGGTGGTTTCTCAACACCGAAAACCGACCCAACCCGCCCCATGTCGAACTCTAGTGATAATTGTTTGTATATCTGTTAACGTCTTTGTGGATACCTTTCCAGGTATATATTTGTTATATTAGTTCTAAGGTTTTTGTTCTGCCTAAATAACCAGCTGTGATATGGTTATAATATTAAGATAGTACCTCGGATTGGATAGCCTTATCCTACAGAACCATTTTTTGGTTATCATAATATAAGTACTTATTTTGTTTTTTATATTTGGAGATTTTAATTTCGAGATGTTTGTTATCATTGTTCCTTAACATTTTTAGGATACTCTAAATATATTTATTTTTTTTATAAACTTTTTCCCAGTTAGGTTATATTATTATTACTTTAATTTATTAAATTTTTTTGGGTGGGATAAATATCCTAATTTGGTTTTTAATCTTTTTATTTTCTTTTTTTAAGGGGAGGTCTCTTGATTTTCTTGTTAAGGTGTCAGCTTTAGTATTAGTTTTTCCAGAAATAAATATTATTTTATAGTTAAATTATAACATGTATTTTATCCATTTTACTTATTTTTACCTTAGTTTTTGTTTTGTTATAAAGTATTCAAAGTTTTTATAATCTGTGAAAATATAGATTTGTGTAAATATACTTATTAGATATTATTCTTAATTTTATAATATTTAAATAACTAATAGCAATTCCTTGTTATAGATATCATAGTTATGTTTAGCAGGTAATATTTTTTTTGATTAGTAAACTACTGGGTATCATAATTCATCTTTATATTTTTAAAATAAGATTACAGTATAGACGAAGTTTGATGTATTTGTTTTAATCTTAATTTCTAATTCTAAGTTTTAATGTTTTAGAATAAGTTTCGATATGAAGGCTTTTTGGAGGGTTTTGAATACCTTTTTTTTTCTGCCTTTTTAGTAAAATACTTGATTTTTCCTTATGAAATTATACAGTAATTTTGCTATTTTAACATAGTCTTTAATGAACTTTTAATAAAAGTTTGTGAATTTAAGAAATGATTAAATTGTTTTGATAGTTTCAAAATTTTTTTTTAATTCTTTTTAGTTAAGGATGTCTTATATTTTTTCAGGATTTATTCTAATTCCATTACTTTTTATAATGTATTTTAAGAATTTAGTTTCTCCTATAAAAAACTTGTATTTGGAAAGTTTAATATAAAATCCGGCTTTCTAAAAAACTTTAAAAATTTTTTTAATATGTTGTACATATTCTTCTCGGGTTTTGCTATAAATACATATATCGTCCAGATATATTACGCAAAATTTATTTAGAAAAAAATATAGAACATCATTAATATATATTTAAAAAATAATAAAAGTATTAATAAGTCCAAAATGTACTACCTAGAATTTGAAGTATTTATATCTTGTTTAAAAAGCAGTTTTTTCTTTGTCTCCCTTAGTTATTTTAATTTAATTAAATATATTGTAGATATTTAGTTAAGTATGATATTTAGTTTTTCTTAACTGGTTTAATGTTTTGTTGATTTGTGGCAGCAGGCATTTATCTTTGATGGTGATGGTATTGAGTTTCCTCTAGTTGATGTAGAGGTGTAGTATTCCATTTTTTTTTACAATGAACAAGATGAAGACTTCTTATAAACTGTTTGATTTCTGAATAAATCTTTTATTAAGATTTTCTTTTATTTATGGTTTTAGGGTTTTCAAGTGCTCCTCGCTTATGGACCTTAGTGGTTCTTATATAAACTGGGCTCTTTCTTCTATCTTGATCTTTATGTCTGTGGGTTGTCTTGGTGGGAGGGTATTTTTTTTTTTTTTAAAAAGACTTCTTCTAGATTTTTATATTCCAAGAGTAGTTCGATTGTTAATTCCGTTAAATTCTTATTCCATTTAGATCTGAGTTTATAAATAATATAAACAGATCCCTACTTTAGAATTCTTTTAAATACTTTAGTACTAATAATAGTGATTTTAGGCAAATACTCTAGTTTGATTTTTAATTTATTTTAATTTATTGTAATTTTGTGTTTTTTATATTATGGGTTTCTGAGGTTGAGGTTTTTAATAATATTTACTATATTAACTTTTATTATTTCTTTGTGGTTTTCGATTTTTATTGTAAATTAAGTTATTTTCTTAACTAATTTCTTATTACTATTAAAGTATTTTATAATTTCAAAAATTTGTTTTTTATAAAATAAAAAAATATTTTTAATTATAAATTAATGGTTTATATGTATTTTTGTGTTGCTACTATTTAAATAAGTAGATATATAAATAAGTTTTTAAAAATTAGGGTATAATATAATAAAAATTTTTATATAAAATTTAAAAAAAATTTCTATTTTTTTAAAATTTAAATAAGAGAATATGTTCTATAATATAAAAAAAATTTGTAATATATTCTAAGATTTCTGGAATTTATAAAATAATAGATTACTCTTGTTTTTCTATATATTATTATTTATGGTTAGACTTCTTCTTTTCCTACTTCAAATTTTTTTTTAAAATATATTTTGTATTTATGGTTTTTTGTGATTTTTTCTATTTTTTGTTGTATTTTTTTATATGTAATTTTCTACAAATTTTGGCTATATATAAGCCGAGAGTTAGTTTTTTGTAAATACTTATCATTAACAATTATTTTTGTAGATGGTTGTTATATAGCAATACAATTGGATAAACTTTTTTTAAAATATTGGTTAATATAATAGCCTTTTTTTTTTTATTTTTTATTTTTATAATATATATATAAATCCAGGGTTTGATGTTTGTTTTTTTCTTTTTTGGTTAGTTGTTTTTGGATGTGTCTAATAAACTGGTTTATTGGTTCTAGATTATAATATTAGTTTTTTTATATTTATGATAGTTTATTAGAATTAAACTTACTAAAGATTCCTATTATTTTTTGGTTTAATTGATTTTGTTGGAATAAGTTGATATTAGTTTTATTTTAAGTTTTTTTTTTTATATTTAAAATTCTTTAATTGTTATCTAGCTTTTAATATAAAATAGCAAAATCATCAATATTATCAAAAAATTTGTTTCAAATAATAAGAAGTTTTTTTACTTTAATATATAATCCATTTTATAAATAAATAATCTGGGTAATATTATTATAATTAAGTTATTCTATAAGCCAGTAAAACTTAGTTAAATAAATTAAAAATAATTTATTAGTTTATCTAAGAACACACAATTTTCTTTCTGTAATACTAGCCAGATCCAGGTCTTCGAAAACTTTATCAAACCATTTAACAAAATTAATATAAATAACCTAACTATATAAGTCAATATCTTTATCATATTTATTAAAAGCTAGTTCTTAAGGGTTATCTTGTAGTAAACTAATTGTATATGCGATTTTTTTTTAATAAATATTAAATTTTATAAGCTCTTTTTTGTATTTGTTATTCAAAATCCTAAAAAAGTTTTGTAACTGGTAAGGTTTGCTACCATTGAATAGTTCTGGATTAGGGAATTTAATTTTATTAATAGGTATGATAATTAGTATATTACTAATCTTTAATTGTTTAAATATAGTAAGAAGGGCTTTAGTCTGAGATATTGTAAAACCTAAAATAGTAATTTATATTTTGATTGTTTCTTCTGATGTATTTTTCTTCTTAGATGTTTTTGAACTGGATCCAGAAAACATCTTAGGATATTAGATTGATATGATTGCGAAATAATAAAGTATAAAAATTGTGTATAATAAACTCAGAGTATTAAGGTAATATTTAAGATGTTACAAAAGTCAAGGCCGCTGTATATATATACTATATTCAAATTGTTACTTAAATTATTACTTAGTTTTCTAAATACATATAGTTCGGAAGTATAGATATAAATAAACATTTAATATATAGAGATAACTTATAAAAAAAACATGGAAATAATTTATAAAAAAAATATAAAAATAACTTATAAAAAAAACATAGAAATAACTTATAAAAGAAACATAGAAATAACTTATGAAAAGAACATAAAGATAATTTGTGAAAGGAACATTTCTTACTCTTCTTACTTGATTTCGTATTGTTTCTCAATTTACAACAGTGCTTCTACTTTCCCGATTGTCATGCGTAGTGATCCACCTGCAGCTTCAACTTCCGCCTGCAGCTCTTCTCTTTGGGTCTTCGTTACAAGAAGGTAGGCTTGTAGGTGGATATTATTTATGATTTTATAATTTTTAATTTTATTTAAAAACTTATAATTAATAAGTGTATTGTGATAAAATTGTTTAATATCTAAATATAAATATTTTTTATAATTATAATTTTTTACTTAAATTTATAGTTTTTATAAAAGTTCTAAATTTAGTTTTTATATATATCAGTGTTTAAAATATACCGGGGATGGCGAGGAACGAGCCTAGAAAAATTTTTTGAGTCAGGGAATCAATTTACCCCTCCCCGATTTGGGTTTTTTACCAAGAAAAAAAAAAGCCGATACTTCACCAAATCAAAAAAATATCCTGATATAAATTTTTATTACCTCTTGATTTGATTTTGGTTTTTTTTTTGGTTCGAGGCAGGTTTTTTTTATTGTAATAATACATTTTTATAAATATATATTAATGGTTTGGAAAGAGCTACACAAATAAACTATCACATAATTTTAAATAAATTAAAAAATTAAATATTAAAGATTATATTATTATGTTATTTTAAATTAAAGAACTCTAATTTATAATTCCTAGTTTAAAAGTATATTTAATAAATACTTTTTCTATATATAATAAACTAAGAAAATATATACCCACCAGTTATAAAAACATGATGTGGATATTAAATGTGAGCTCCAATTGAAATAATAAGATTCCCGAAAATGGTAGGATTATAAACAATTTTGTGAATAGGAGCTAGAAATTTAGATAGAAGACTAGTATTAATACTAGAAAACTATGGAAACTCACCCCAAATTGTATTCTAATTTTCAGGTTGTTAATCACCTGTATGTCCACCTGTATTAGATAAGTGAGTTTACTACACACCTATTTTTATTACATCATTTAAATTATTTTTAGTATAATTATAAATATGAGCCAATTAAAATACTGTCTTCATCCTAAATATCATATATCCTCTTTTTATATTTATTTTTAAAATTTAATAAATAAAAGCTATACTAGCTCTTGTCACTGTTATTATAACTTTATAATTCCATCTTATTCTTATTGCTTAATTAAGTTTAAATTAAAGTATAAAATATCTGGTCTTATAGATTCCTTTTCCTCTATTTAAAATCGGATAATTTTGATTTTTAAGCCAAAGTTTTAAGTAAGCATAAAGTTTACCTCTCCAAACATATTCTCCTATTTTTTTTAAATTATTATTATTTTTATTTTTATTAAAATAAATAGCTCACTGGCCACCATTTTTTCATTGTTATAGATTTTTAATAGTTTTAAAATTTTTTCATTAAAAAGTAATACAATTGGTGAAGTTGGCTTTTAGGATACTATTATTAATCATTATATTGTTTTCTTAAATAAAAACAGTTTTTATAATAATAATAAAGTTAAAATACATACTAACAAAATAAAAAAATACCATAAATGAAATCTTACCATCAAAAAACTCAACTATAAATGTTTTAGTAATTATTTATAAAACTTTTAAAGCCCTTACACCCCATCTCATATCTAGAATTATACTATTATACAGTTCATGAGCTAAATGCTAGAAAAGTTTTTTTTAAATAAAAAGTTTATCACCATACTTTTAATAAAAATTACATTCATAAATTACTCTACTACCTATTAAATTTATTAATAAATATAATAAAAACTAAATTTAAACATTACATACCTAAAATTCAAGTACAAGTATTAGTTTTTACTATTACTCTTTTTACTGCTGTAGCAAGGATTTTTGCTAGTACCTTTAATCTTCTTTTTTTAAACACAAACAGTTTAGTAGTAAAAACTACAACTAATTTAATAGTTTTTTTAATTATTTTAATAATATATAAAATATAAGCATAGATGTTTAAAAAAAAAATAAACAGTCAATAAATACAAGTATAAAAAAAAATTAAATAAATAAACTAGATGGAACATAGCAAAATATCTTACTATTTAATAATAGTCTTATATTAATAAACAAAATATTTTTTGGTTTTAACAAGATTGGAAAATAGCTATAAAAGGTAAATTTAAAATTAATTTTAATCATATATTTAAATTGTATAACAAGAATTTAAATAAAGATAGGATTTGGGATGGGATTTTACATAAATATAAATACATCGCTTATTTGTATTGTTGTCTATATAACATAACTAAATATAACAAAAATATACAAGATTCAAATTCCGAAACTATTTTTAAAACATTAATAAATATTTCTATTTTATAAGAAGATTGAACTCTTTACCTTTTATTTTTTTCTATCTATTTTAATTAAACTAATTTAGTAAATTAAAATAAGATTTTAATTAATATTTCTTTGTTTCCAATATTTCCTATATTTCTAACATTTTTTTTTTTTTTGTTTGTTGCTTGCTAAGCTCAAAGTTGTACTATTACTAAAAAGAATAAAAAAAAAGTAATTAGTAATATTATATTAGAAAAAATAAGCTTATTTAAAAGAAAGGGGGTTAATAATTTTCTTTAAATAGATATTATCATAAAAGTATACTAACACATTGAAAAGATTCCCCTAATATCAAATAAACACCAAAAAAAATACAAAAAAAAGTTGACTAGTTGGAAAACAATTAAATATAAATTAAAACATCAGAATATAGTGAATAAAAATTAAATAATTAGTAGATTATTAAAAATAAATAAATAAAAAAATAGAACAAATAAAGAAAAATAAATTCTAAAAAATAAAATTAAAACAAAATATAAAGCAGATTTAAAAACAAAAATAAATTTGAAGAAAGTGAAGTAAAAAAAAGAGTATAGCACTTCTCCTATTTCAAAACCTGAAAAGGAAAAATCTAAATTTGAGATTAAAAAAAAACTTGGTAAGATTTTTAATATTAAAGAAAAATATAATCTATGAAATAGAATTTTTATAAGCAATAATAAAATATTAAAATTTTTAATAAAAATTAAAAAGGTAGAATTAAAGTAAAAAAAAAAGGAGAAAGAAAAGAAAGGCTAAGGATAATAAAGTAGAAAATAAAAATTCAAGTTTTTCAATAATAAATTCTGAAAAAATAAAATTAACATCATTGGAATTTAATGAAAACAATGAATTCGATCCTAAGTTTGATGATTATAATTTGGAAAAAGAAGAAGACTGGAAGGATGAAAGTAAAAATGGAAGTTCAAGTCTAGGATTAAAGATAATTTCATTTTTTAATAATAAGAAGGAAGATAGGTTAACAAAACTACTTTTATAATAATAAAAATGTTCTAAATAGTTGTATTTTTATTTAAAGTGAGTATATAAGTTTATGTTATTTATAAACTCTGAAATAGAATAAAGTGTTTTTAGGCCTTTTATTTTTTATTTTCTCTATATATTACTTTATTTCCGTCACTCTTTTCGCACCGTTAGTATGTGTTCATAAAATATATAAGGAATGAACAATTCTTAATAAAAATTATACTCTTTTACTAACTAAAGTCTTATATATAGAATTTTAAAAAATATGTAAATAATATTCTTTTAATTTATGATAGTAACCCTTTATTATTGTGTTTAATAAAACCTGAACTAATTTATTTCATACTTGCCAAAGATGTCCACTTTATGAAAAAAAAAAAATAATTATAATGTGACAAAAAATATTTAATTATTATATTTTTTAATATAAAAAGATGTTAATATCTCTCAAAAGTATACTAATGAAAATTAAAATATAATAATAAATAAATTCTTATTTAGTAATTAAATTTATCTATTGTAAATTTTTTAAATTAAAATTAATCCTTATTTAAATTAAAATATTTTCTAATAGTATATTTTAAGTTATTTTTAATAGATCTACTTTTTTTTATAATTTTAGGATTTTTTTTTGTAAATAGTACTATATCTACAAACCTGTAGAATGTAAGAAATTTAATGATTGGTATAATATAATTTTGTATTTTATATTAATTGCTGGACTAAATAGTAAAGTTTTGTATTTGTAATGAGATTCTAGATGTTGAATATTAAGTATTTAATATTTTTTTTTATTAAATAACTCATATCCAGACTGGAGATTTAAAACTTATTTGCAAAATTTATCAAGATTTTGTTTAATATCCTTCTGTATTAAGTGTAAGTATAAAGATAATAATTGGTTATTTTAGCAGTTAAAAATGTTAAAAATTTTAAAAATCTAAGTGATAAACAATTTTTGCCTTAACTTAGTAATTAAACCAGTCTGAGGTTAGTATCAGTTTTATTTTAAATTAAAGGTATATTAATGGTAGTGAAATAGTGTTGGGAAGTAACTCTTATTAACTAAGTTATATTTTTTAGTAATCAAAAAACTTTTTTTTTTAAATATTTAAAATTGGTTTTTGTATTAAATTTGAGTTTTAATGTAATCAGTAATCCAAATTTTTAATCTTTTTTAAGACTTCTTAAATTGTCACTTAAAATCTTATTGGTATATATGGTTAGAAAGGTATTAATAAAAAACCAAAATATTATAAAGTTAAATTTTTTAAAAATTTTATTTTTTAATATAAAAATCTTTTTAATTGTTGATTGTTGGATATTTTTAAATTATTTTTCTTTCATGGTTATTATAAGGTACTTTATTGATGTTAATTAGAAATTACAAAATATTTTATTAAAATTCAAACATATTTAAAATCTATATATAGGGCTTGTTCTCTTTTAGACTATATTTGATGTAACGTTGCGTGATGGAGTGCAAGCAACTAGGCCAAAAAGCTGTCTAAACAACTACATACCAATTGTTTAACTCCATTTTATATATATTCAGAAAAACTCAGGTAAGCCCAAAACTTACCAATTTGATTTGAAACAAGGTTAATGGTACAACACATAATAGCACAAGCTTAGTTATTACACACATCATTACATTGTCCCACCAGACCTTATAATATGAACCTATATCTAAGATCACCATACAGTCTATATATAAAAACATAAAAAGCACTTGGAAACACAGTGTTTTTATGCCTAAAGCGTAAGTTTATCCATAGAAATAATCCAAAAACACCCAATTTTTAATTTTTATGCGATTTGAATTTGGGCCATAAGCCAATCAATTATACAAGTGTGATAATGCAGTTGAATGTAATGTTGTGTGATGGAGTGTAAGCAACTAGGCTAAAAAGCTGTCCAAACAACTACATACTAGTTGTTTGATTCTATTTTATATATATTCAGGAGAACTCGGGTAAGCCCAAGGCTTACCGATTTAATCTGAAACAAAGTTAATGGTGTGATATACAATAGCACAAGCTCAGCTATTGCGCGCATCATTACATTTGATATGTTAAAATCCTTTAAACTTGAGGGAAGGTTTTTTGGCCTGACAATAAATAATGCTGGTAATAATAAAATTTTTAGTTAGGATTTAACTAAGTAAATTAGAAAGCTCATTGGAAATAAATGGAATGTAAAATTGATGTAGATTTTTTGTTTAGTATATATTATTTAATTTGTTTACAAAGATTTTATAATAAAAATTAAAGTTTTACCTGATGAAGAAATTAATATTTGATACTTATTTATAAATAGAGAACTACTTAATATAATAAATATAAATAAAAACTTTTTAAAAATGTTTTAAAAAATATTTTTCTTTTTTAATTCTTTTATTGGGGTGATCATTTATTAATATTAATATGTGTTTATATAGGTTTGCTTCTTAGTAAAGGCTATTATTAGAAGTATTTAATATTATAAATAATTTAAAACTTTTTAAACCTAAATTAATTAAAAATCTATTACCCTTATTAAAGATATTTTTATTTATTAGAATTTTTTTATTTAAATATTAATTTATACTATCTGCTTTTATTATATTTTTTTATTATAAATAATTAGTAATTTATAATTTATTAATCTTATTTCTACCTCTGAGGAATGGGAATAAATTAAATAAATAATAGTTTTTTTTTAATTATTTTATTAATATACAAATTTTATTTTATAATTTTAAAATATAATAATATATCTAGTATAAAAAATTTATAATAAGTTATTTAATTATTTCAATAATATAAAAAATATTCTTAAGAAAAAAACTGAATTTTAAAAAATTAATATTTTTAATACTTTAAAGCCTGCTATTTAAAAATTGAGAAAATATTATAAGAAAATGTACTTTTTTATAGGCCTACTTTATAATTTAAGCAATTATTTGAATTTGGTAATTAAATTTGATAATTATAAAATATAGGATTTTAATTATAAAAAAAAGTATTATAATGAATTTTAGTAATTTTACTTTAAATAATATAACAACATAACTAAATTTAATAATAATAATAAAAAAAATATTCTAAAATCTAATAAACAATATTTACTTTAAAACCTTTTTAGCTTTATATAATATAGGAATATTAATAATAAATTTATAAAAATAAAAATATATTATAAATAACCTTTAAATCTACTAAAAAAAGATGTTTTTAAATTTTAATAATTAAACAAAGATAAGTTTCCTAAATTAATAAAAATAATATAAAATATTTTAATAATATTTTTAATTTTAGTTATATTTGAGAAGATTTTTAATACTACTTATAATATTTTAAATTATTATTATAATAAAATAATATTTTTAATTATTATAGAAATTATAATAGTAAAATTTTATTTTAAATAATTAGAAAAAGAGAAGACTAAAAAAAAGAAGAAAAAGGAAAAAAAAAAAATGTTATGATTAATAAATAATTGAAATTAAATTTGAAAATATCTAACTATTAAATAATTTATAATTAAATATGGTTATTGTTCTCCCCTTTGTTAGCAATAGGTTAAAAATAGAAGTTCAATACTATTGAAAAATTTAAGTATATCAACAGTTTTAATAAGAATGAGATTGGCTGATTTTGAAATATTGGAAAGTCATAAAAAAAAAGAAGAAAAAAAGGAGGTTGAGGAAGAAGAAATTAAGAATAGAGAGGAATAGGAAAAAGAATAAAAAGTTGTAAACGAATAGGAAAAGAGTAGAATATTTAAGCTTATATTTGAATTTATAGGCAAAAAAAAGCGAAATATTGGTTTTATTGGAATGCTAATAGGAAAAAGTTTAAGGCAGTAGGATAGAGAGTTGAATTATTATATTTAATTATTTGGTTTTATGTATAGTAATTAATTGTTTAAATTGAATTTTATTTATTTATATTATCAAATGTTATGTTGTTTGTGATTGTATTTTAAAATTATTAGTATATGTTTATAATTGAGCTTTAAATTGGTTTTAATTTTTTGTATTTTTTTTTGATTTAATTATTTAGTTTTTATTTTGATTTGGGGTATCTCTAAGGTATTTTTAGTATTGTTTTGAGATTAAAAAATTTAAAAATTTTTTTGAAAAAGCTTTTTATCTACTGAAAAAAATTTAAAAAATCTTACTCTAACTTAAGAAATATTCTGACTGGGGTGATGATATTTTAAAGATTTTGAGTACTTGGGGACAGTTATTTTTATTTTTTTTTTCCGGCTAAAGCTGGGGAATTCCCTGTCCCGACTCGATTTTTCCCGCCCCGATTTTAAACGCTAATATATATTACAAACTTTAATTACTCTTATACAAATAAAATAATTATTTAATTAACAAATATAGATAATTATGTTAATTCCTAATCTTATAATTATTCTAAGTCTACCTCATTTTTTCTACTATAATTTATAAAAGTAGCATATATACATATTATATAATTTTTAAATTTTAGTAATTTTTTAGTATAAACCATTTTTTTTTCTTATAAATATAAAATAGTTTAATTTATTGATTAGTTTAACTCCTATGAAAGAAGTTTTACTAGTTTTTAATTTTTATATTATATATATTATCTCTATAGATATAATAATTTCTTATATTAAAGTATTATCTTTTTTTTATTTTTTTAAATTGGTTTTAATATTTAGCTATTAAAAAAATTTTTTTATTTATATTTATATAAATATAAATAAAATACTTTTTTTTGGCTACTATAATGAGGTATAGTTTTTGCACTATAATAAATATGTAATAATTGTAACTTATAAAAAAGCTGATTATATAACAAAAATAAGTATTTATAATATTATAAACAACAAAACCATATTATAAAACTTTATTATAAATATCTAAAAATTAAGTATAGTTAGATTTAGGGATTTTAAGTTTTTTATAAATTACCTACTATTAAAAAAGTTTTTAAATTACATCATTAAAATTTAAGATTCTAATAGTATTTTAAATATATGTTCTAGGAATAAAATTATTTAAATAGGTTTTAACATATACATGTCACAGACCTATGGTCTTAACAGTATAAATACCTGTACCTTATTCTATACTATATTGTTCCTAGTTCTGCTTGTTATATAAATACTTATTTTTTATATCTGTACTTACTTACTTTGTTATAGTATCCTATTATATGACCCTCATATACCACATAACTTACACGCATATACATACATGTGTACAAGTGATCAAGCACACATACACGCATATGTATACAAGCAACCAAGCACACATACATGTACATACATACAAATGATTAAGCATGCATACATGCACATGTGTACAAGCAATTATTAATATTTGTATAAAACATCATTATATATATAGAACTATTATTAAGACTGATAAATAGTTTTTATTTTTTATTAATTAATTTAAATATAATATAAACTTATAATTTATTATAATCTTTATTGTTATTACATATTTTATATATTATTCTTTAATATCATTGTTATATATATTTTACAAGTTTTGAGAATTTAATATTTTAGAATAAAAAATTAATATTTAATTAAACAGATTTAATCAAAATATAATACTTTAACCAATCTTACTTAGATTTAACAAAGAAGCATATATATGTTGATAATGGAATTCAATCCTAAAAATTTTATTATATCAGAATATAAGATAATAGATAATAAAGAAAACTATACACTTCTTTACAATATATTCCTATATTTTAGCAAATTTATTACCCATCAAATTAATTAAATCAATAAATACTTCAAAAAGTAATTAAGAGAAATATCATTTCTACCAGAATTAGAACTAACTATAAACTTACTAAACAAAGAAAATAACATTTTTTAGAAAAATAATAAATTATATATTAATATTGGTATCCAAATTAACAAAAAACTAGTCATATTAACAGAAAAATCTAAGGAAGAATTTATAAATATTACATTTATAAATAATTCCAGATATTTAAGAAATTTAGAAGTTATAACATAAATATTAAAACAGATTACAATAATTATCTATATTCATATTGGAATTTATGTAGCAACTAAAGAACACATTCCCATAAACAAAAATAAAAATTTTGGATTATTAGGACCAAACCAATTAGAATTATTATATAAAAGTAAGATATATTCCAAATTTGTTTTTAAAGACAAAAACAAAAAATGTTAACCATTATTATAAGATTCTGACAAGGATTTTAGTGACAATGATTCAATCTCTAGTAGTAATAATAAATTTATTTATTATAGAAATAATTGATAAAATATTTTCCACAGTAATATCAAACTACTAGAGTTAATTAAATTTGGAAGATTTTTTGCGAAATTTAATTAATTTTTTAGATAGTTTAATAATATTTTCTACTTTTAACTTAAAAATTTTTTTAACAATAAATATAAAGTCTGTTATATATATATATTTTTTTTAAAGGAATTATTTTTAATATCTATAACATTTATTATAAAAAATATAATAAAAGTATTTTATATTAATAATATTATAAAATCTTTGATATTATTTTAATTTTTACTAATTATACTGCTTTTACTAAATTTCTTAGATAAATTTGTGGATATAAAAATAAATAAAAAAAAACTTTTTATAAATTTTATAAATTTTAATAAAAAGGATTAATAAGAAGTTATTTTTAAAAATTTAATTAATATATCCTTTTTATAGATTATAATAATAAATAATTATTTTATTATGCTAAAGAAGGACTTAAATTTTAATAAAAATAAAAAATTATATGATAAAAAACTATTAATAAAAAACTTATATATAAGGAAATATAATTCCTTATCATTGAATTTGATAATATTTTTTATAAAAATAATAAAGTTAATATATTATGATTTAAAATATTAGGATAATTTAATCCTGGAAATTAATGATTTTATTAGAATAATTGTTTTTACTATAAATTAAAAAATCAAAATAACTATTGATTAAATTAAGAATAGCCCTAATTTAATAATAAATTTTAAAATTAATAATAATAAAATGGCTAAAAATAAATCCTTAAGATTACCTATAGATTAGTTTTTATAGAGTTAGAAGTTACTCAAAATTAATATAAATTATAATATAATAAATTTTTAAAATTTAATAAATTTGTTTATTTTAAATATAATAAAGAAAGATATATAGTTAGAAATTGTAGATAAAATTAGTTTCAGAAGGAATAGTAATTTAAATAAATTTATATTATAAATTATGAAAAATTATATAAATAATACAAAATTTATAATAAATCTGAATATAAAAATGAATATTAAGAATTTGAGTTAAAATAAGAATTTAATAAAATTTTTAATATTATTATTAATTAAAAAATTTTTAAAGAAGATTTTTTTAAAATTATTTTTTAATAAATTTATAATATTATAAGTAATATTTGAATTAATTAATAAACCCAAAATAAAATAGTAGAAGAAAAATTATAAATTATTATTTAATTTAAAAAATTAATTGAAGAAGATTGATAAACAGATGTTATATTCTTAAATTAAAATATTTCTAAAGTATTAGATATGGAATAAAAATATATTATATTATTTAGATAATTTAATTTATTTATTATTAAAAAATATTACTGAATTTAGAATAATTTTTTTTTAAGATATTATTTATAATACATTCAAAACTTAATTAATAATCTAAGATAAGAATATTAATATTAAGATGAAATATAAAATTAATTTATTTTTAAAAAATCTAGATTTTATTAATTTAAAATTTATTTTAAAAAATAATTTCGAGTTATTTATAATGAAGAAAGTTAATAAGATACCTTAGATAATAATTCATACAAAGAAATTTCTATTAAAGAAAATAAATTAATTAAATAATATCCAAAAGGACAATGTAATTAGTATTTAAAACTAAAAAATAATAATAAATTTTATAAATATAAAAACTTGAAAATATAAATTTTTAAAATATGTTCTATAAAATATAGAAATTGAAAATATTATTTATATAGAATTTATAATTTTAATAAATTAAAAAATATTTGTATTTTATGTATAGATAATATCTTTATAAAAAGATTTTATTTTGTAGAATGATTTTAATATAGTTTTTATTAATTTTATTAATATATTATTTATTTTATTATGATTGTTAAATATAATGTAGAATTTACTAAAAATTTTAATAAATACTAGAATACTATTAAAAAAAAAAAGATTTTTATAGAAAAATTAAAATTAATGGTTATTTAATTTAAATAATATAACAGTATTAAAAAATATATAATATATAGATAAAAATTTAGTTATATAATATATACTAAATATTTTATTATATGTAAGTATTATGTATAAGAATGGATAATTTATACTGGAAACTAATTATGGAACTAGATAATTATTAAAGAATATAAAAAAGAGAGATTTTATTGGATTTCAAATATTTTACCTAGAGTATATTTATTTTTTAAAACCTTAATAATACTTTTGGAATAATAAGAAAAATTATATTACTTTATTATATAATCTTTATTTAATTTGTTTAGGTATTAATATATTACTTATAAAAAACTAATAAATAAAGAAATCATATATAATATTATAAATTTAATTAATAAATTTTTAAACTAAAAAAGTTTTGAATTTTAATATATTTTAAATAGTTTAATTTAAGCTTTATTAAGAAAGGATTTGATAAAATATTTAATAAAATTATTAAATAATATTTTAATGTTCTTTATATAATTAATAGAAACCTTATTAAAGTTTTTGTAAATAATAGAGTAGAAACTATTTATATATTAAAGGAATATATTAAAAAATATATATTATTTATATATTTTAAACTAATTTATTATAATGTTATAGTATTTGGAGGAAGTTTTTTGGAATAGTTAGATATGAAATTATTGTTACCCTTATTATTAATAATTATTTTGAAAAAAGGATAGTTGATATTTTTAATTTTAAAAATAATAATTTTATCCTAGGATATGATTGATTATGGGAATATAATTCTGAAATCAGTTTTTGATTATAAATTATTAAATTTATCTGATGTAATTGCTAAACTTCTTAGAAATGTTTTAAATTTAGATTTTAAGGAAAAGAAGTATACTTATAATTAACAAAATATTTCTTTAATAAAAAAATTTATCATTAATCTTGTAATAAATCCAATACTTTCAAATAAATATAGATCAAAGCCAAAAACATTTATAAAATTATTAAAAAAATTGTTAAGGATATTGTATCTAAAATATTTAAATGGATTTTATAATAAATTAAGATTTTTGAAAAATTATCTGATAAAGATATATTATTAAAATTTAATAAATTTATTTATAAAATATTATTTAAAGAAGGTGTTATTTCTAAATTTATATTTATTTATATATATACCTAAGAAGAGTTTGAAGTATTATGCAAATATTTTAAAAAAAATTTATATAAAGGATATATTTAATTTTTTTAATTTTTTGTAGGATACCCTATTTTATTTGTTTTTAAGAAAAATGGAAAACTACGAATTTGCATAAACTATCAAAGCCTTAATGATATTATAATCAAAAACTGTATTGGATTACTATATATTGACAAATTATTTGACTGCTTTTAAAAAATAATTATATTTACTAAATTTGATATTGTTGTAGTTTACTATAACTTTAGAATTATATTTAAAGATATTTGGAAAATAGTTTTTAGATGTAAATATGGTTTATTTAAATATCTAGTTATGTTTTTTAGATTGATTAATGTTTTAGTATTATTTCAGATTTTTATAAATTATATTCTTAAGAATTATATTGACAAAATATGTGTTATCTACTTTAATAACATATTAATTTATAACAAAAATTCAGAAGAATATCGAAAATACATTATTTTAATTTTCAAAACCCTTGATAAATATAATTTTAAAGTTAAACTTAAGAAAATAGAATTTGAAGTGAAAGAGACAGAATTCTTAAGAGCTATCATCACTACTAATAGAATAAAAATAGATCTAAAGAAAGTTTAAGTAATTCAAGACTGGCTAGAACTGAAAATAATTAAAGATATTTAATCTTTTTTAAAATTATATAATTACTATTAATAATTTATTAAATAATATAGCCATATGTTAGTAGCCCTAACCAAACTTATTAAAATTAAAATTTAATTTGATATAACTTCTAATCAAATTAATGCTTTTAATATATTGAAACAATCATTTTTTTTAGCACCTATACTCCAATTATATAACCCGAAATTACCTATCAAAATTAAAACTAATATTTCAGATGTTGTATTAGATGCATGTCTATATTAACTATATTTTAATAATAAATAGTATTCTATTGCATACTTATCCCACAAATTTAACGCTATGGAATTACAATATTTAATTTATGATAAAGAACTTATGGTGATTGTTTAAACCTACAAAACATGGAGAATGTATCTTTAAATTAAAAACTCTTTCACTATATATTCTAATCACAAAAATTTTACCTTTTTTTTTACTACTAAAAAATTTAGTAGATAATAAGTCCGCTAGTAGGAACTCTTCAGCAAGTATAATATAAAAATTATACATTGTAAAAACAAAAAAAATTTAGAAATAGATACTATTAGTAGAAAACTTGACCTAATGATAGGAGTATAACTAGATAAAAAAGCAATTTTTGAAAAAAAATTATTCAAAAATATTATTATTAATTAAATTCTTAATACTACTTTTTATATACTTGATAATTAATTTACTTAGAAATTGAAAGAAAGTTATAAAAAATATTTAATAATTACCCAAATTTTATCTAATAATCTAAACATACTAGAATATTTTATTATTAAATATAAAATTATTCTTTTTTAAAATTTTTATTATATTTTTATTAAAAATTTTTAATAAAAACTTATCAAGCAACACCATAATATACTCGCTTATAAATATTTAAAAATTAAATAAATTTAAAAATTCTTAATTAAGAACTATTTTTGGTTTTAAATGTGATAATATATCAAACAATATATTAAAACCTGTAATATATATTATAAAAATAAATCTAGTTGATATTTACCCTATAAAAAGTTATAATTTTATGATGTACTATTTATATCTTTTTAAGTTATTTTTTATAATTTTATTTAAGGAATATCACCCTCACAAGATCTTTTTATAAATACTATCTATAACAAAGTTTTAGTAATAGTAGATAAATTTAGTAAAATCACTATCCTAAAACTATAATATAATAAATAGTTTATATAAGAACTAGAATTAATATATAACTAATAAATATTCAGTCAATATAATCTATAAATTAAATACATCTGTAACAAAGATATTTTATTCACTAATAAATTTTAAAATTTGGTTAAAAACCAAACTAGAATTAAAATTAATATCACCAGCAAAGGATATATACAAACAAATAAAACTACTAAACAAATTATTTAAATAATCAAAATATAATTATATAATTTCCTAAACATTATACAAAATAATTAGGTTAAATTATTTTTTAATTTTAAATTTATTTATAATACCTCCAAATATTTAACTACTAAGTATACCCCATATGAAATATTTAGAAAATAAAACCCAATAGTAGTACTATTTTTTCTAATACCCAAAAAATTAGTTTCCCAAACAAACAAATATATTAAGAATATGAAAAATTTTTATAAAAATTTTCAAAAAGACTTCCAATTTATAATTAAATGAATATTATATTACTATAATTAAAAAAAAATGGAGGTACCATTTTTAAAAGAAGAAGATAAAGCATACCTACTTACTAAATATATTAAATATAAAGGATGATAAAATAAAAAACTTGACTACTAGAAGCATAGATTATTTATAATTATAAAGAAATTTAGTGATAATACTTTTGAATTTGAAATACTAGGACTTATATGAATTTATTAATCATTCTATATCTTACTTTTAGAACTAGTTTTAGAAAATTTAAGAAAAAATTTGGATAATAAAGAACTAAAATTCAAAGACTACACTAAATATATATTTGAGAAAATTTTTGATAAATTTAATGAGAAAAATGAATATCTTATGCAATAATTATTACTTTATAGATTTTAAGATGATTTTTAGATTTTAGAAGAT
>JAJTUB010000020.1:90155-278857 GCA_036971345.1 Dactylellina drechsleri | reverse complement strand
TTAATATATTCCTGAAATTTATTTAAACTTATTTTGATTAAAAAACTACGTTACTACTAATGAAACAAGGATGTAGAAAATCAAGAAAACAAAGATAGATTGCTAATTAAATAGGAATAATATTACTAAATAACTTTTGATGAATTTTTTTTATTTTTTTCTTGGTAACTATTATGTTTGTATTATTTTGTGATTTGATCTTCTTGCTTATTGTATCTTTTTTATCCAATAGATTTTCTTTATGGATAATTGTTTTAAGATGTTTCAATTTTAATTGTTTTAATTTTTTTTGTTTTTGTATTAATTGAGTAAATAATTTGGTTTGTTTTTTTTTTAATCTTTTTACTTCTTTTTTCTTTTTATCTAATTGACGGCCTAGTTGATCTACTATAAAAAATATTAGTTATATTTATTTAGAAGTTTGAATAAGTACTTACAAGAATTAGCTATGTAATTTCTTTGCCCATTTTGAGTATAGACGGAATAATTCTGATAATCTGATATAATTATGCAAAGATGATTGTTTTTAGTGTAGTATTTACAAGGAAGAAAAGTAGAAATTTTAGATTTTTTAATATGATTAGTTAAGGTACTGTGATGCTGATAAGTAGAATTTTGTTTTTGATGATGTCCTGCAGGTATTTATATTTATTTTTAGAAAATGTATTGATTGTTCTTTTGTAAAAATATTTTGAAGTTTAAGTTTTAAGTTATTATCTTGATTTGATTGTTATTTTTTTTATGTATAGTTTGCTTATATTATCTTTACTCCATATAGTTCTTACAAGATAGAAATTTTATATAGAATGATAATTTGTACCAAAAATATGTTTATTTTAGATACTAATTTTATGAAGTAGTCTTGATTATATAGAATTTAATTTTTATATAGACTTCTATTTTTCACAGAAATAAAGTTTTTATAGAAGTCAATTCTGTATGGAACTTGTTTTTTGAAAGAAGGAGATAGTATTATAGATTTATGGTTTTGATAGTATAAATACTTGTATTTTATTTTATGTTATATTATTTCTAGTTTTGTTTGTTATATAAACACCTGTTTTTTATACTTGTGCTTACCTATTTTGTTATGGCATTCTGTCATATGATCCTTATGTACCACGTGACTTGTATGTATATATGTATATGCGTACAAGCGATTAAGCATGTATACACGCATATGCATATAAGCGACCAAGCATGCATACACGTATATGTGTATAAGCGACCAAGTATGTATATATGCATATGTGTATAAGTGATTATTGACATTTGTATGAAGTATTATTATGTATATAGGACTATTGTTAGGATTGATGAATAGTTTTTACTCTTCATTGGTCAACTTAAATACAATATAGACTTATAGTTTACTATAACCTTTATTATTGTTATACATCTTATATATTATTCTTTAATATTATTGTCATACATACTCCACAAGTTCTGAGAACCTGGTATCTTAGAGTGAGAGATCAGTGTTTGGTCAGACGGACTTGATCGAAGTGTAACAATACAATAATAAAGCCATTTTTAAAAACTACTATAATTTCTAAAATTAAGCTTTTTACAACATGATTAAAAGTTTTAGTAACTTTAGTAATTTTATCACCTTCAATAATTTTAAGATATATACCATAAACCCATTAAATGTAATAAAAAATGTTTATAATAATATTAAGTTATTTGGTAGCTCACAAAATTTCCAAAATTTTGGTGTTTGGAAAATTTTTCTTAATTTAGTTTTAAATAAAATAAACTAAAACTTCATTATTTTTAATATTTTAAAAAAAAATTTTAGCTTAATAAGTTTAACAAACTTCAAAGCTTTCCTAGCCTTTATTCTCTAAATTAATACCCCATTCCTAAAAATATCTTTTAATTGTTGGAATGCTTAGAATTATTTTAAATGAAATATTGAACTATTGAATTAAGAGAATTTGAATAGTATTAATTAAAATCTGTTTGTTAAGATATAATGTCACAGTTCGTGATGTGGTATATATACGTAGTGGTGTGAAACTACCAGTTAGTCGGTAGTTTCCGGTGGCTTTTTAGCGTAACGGATATATACACCACTATATCGTTACATATAAATTTATTATAAAAAGCTTATATTTATTGAGGATATTGTTATGAGGTTGCATTATAATTATAATTATATTAGAAATATATAAAATAGGAAAATTTTATGTGTTGAGATTGTTGTTTTTTGAGAATTGAGTTTTGATCGCCGGGGGCGTTCGAAAATGTTGCCGTACTTGGCTTGGGGTTGTTGGACCACCTCGGCTGCAAGCCAAATCCCCGTGCCAGTGTAAGTTCAGAAACAAATCGTCTACTAGTATTCCTACCAATATGCCCTGCAAAGCCTGCTCCCTACCATATCCGGAATTCTTTAAATTAACAACAGAATTTATCAGATACGAAATAATTCAGAGTTGGAGAATGTGGTAGAGGACATGGCAGTCTGAAGCTTTAATACAAGCCAAAGCTATTAGTCCCAACCCCGATACCTCAGAACAAGCATCCATGCTCGAAAGAATCAGGCAAAGTAATTAGCTGGAACAAATTGACCAACGTGCCGATACTTGAGGTATCTTTTCTTCAAACGAAGCTCCACCCTTTCGAATTCGGGATCAGTTCAGATTGCCCACAAGACCACCGATTCTCGGCGCTTCAATATGGCCACCTCTCTCAGTATGAGCCCCTTCGAGTGTCGGGGCAGATTCCAATCCAACGCAAACTTGCCTTAATCGGCTCTGTGGATCCTTGATTAATCAAGATCCCAAGCTACCCCTGGAAATCGCGACTTGAGCTCGAGCTCAGCACCGATGCTTCCTGCATATCGCATGAGGACGCTTTTGCCACTTGTTTGGGACTTCAACCGGTGACGGACGTTATAATCACTAGCAAATGTTAGAGGGATGATGGGGATTGCATCAATTGATGGTGTACACCCTGGTCCTAGCTGGACCCTGGGACCAGGGTGGCCAAGATAAGGGGTGCCGATAGCTGGACCCTGAATTGACACTTTAAATTCCTCGAAATCCTCAGCTGGCCGATTCCTATTCCGATACCCTCACCTATAGATATACCTCTTCAGAGCTCAGAACCACCAGCGCGGACGCAATTGGTCTTTATTAAGCCTTCCTAATACTCCATTGTTCTAACAACTATTTATACCTACCCCTACAAACCACATCTGAAATATGCCTTGCAAATCGCATCCGCCACCAGCTACAAACGAAAACCACGCATCGGTTCGCGACGAAGTCCGGAGATGGGAATTCACATGGCAGTACGGTATCATGGCAGCTAAACTTCGGGGTTTGGTATGGGGAGGATGGCATATGAGCGTCGGGGAGGGACTATTGGATCGGATCCGGAGTATCAACCAAGACCTGTCGATGGTTCTCGGTGGACCGGTCGTGTCGAAGCATTGAATTACGACTGGTACTTCAAGTTCGGTTTACAAATTCCACTTACGGCTACATTCACGAATGGAAGCGGAGATAGATTTGCGGACGAATTGAGCGGCTTTGCGATAGACTTGGTTATACCACTATTTTTCCTGCTTATAGACGATCGTAGTTATTCATACGACACGGCACAGCTATATCTGGCCCGAATGCATTAATGGGGATGTCTCCTTACTATACCCTGAGGCTGTATGTCCCCATTATGCCCACTGGCCATTCTCGAATTCAGTATAGCACAATTACCGGAATCACCAGCATATCGACGCCCAATAGAATTGGAATACTAAGAGGGTACAGGCCATAGTGTCTTTGGTGTCATACTTTTGGAATTTTAATTGCATTAATTGAGCAACCTTGTTATGTTTGAGGCTTTGGGATTCAGCTGGGTGGCATTGTTATCTTGAGTTGGCTGAGTAGCTTTGTTAAGATATATTTATTCAGAGGTATAACTGTATTTCCGATGTATAGATTCGATTTGATTTAGTTGCGAGACTCTTCTTTTCACAAATTCAATTTTCACAGTTTGGTCCTCACATGTCAGCCTTGAAAACATTCCTTCTACTTTAAGCTCATCTCATTGTGTTGCTCAGCTCCGAATCCCACCCACATCACGTTTTCACTCTCCGTCAATTCAATATCCGAATCCGTAAAAATGCCCTGTAGTGCCTACAGTCCCTGGCTTCCACTTCCACTCGGAATCCGCAGTCGAGACCAAGCGTGGTATCGCGAACTGATGTATAAGCACCTCCGACGCACCCCACAGGTCTTGAACGAACGATGGCGAGAATGGCATACCCCTCGCGTTGACCCTCCAGGGCACGCATTGATCCAACGGATCCGACGGGCTAGTTCGATCTGATCCAACTTGACTGGATTATTTCTACCAAGCTACTGTTACGAGAAGATTGCAACGGATATTTTAAATTTTAGTTTAATCTAAAGAGTCGACACATATTATTATTGAATAGCAGATTGCATGATTGAAAGTATCAACACAGAATATGCAACGCTCCTCGCCCTCGCTACCTTCAATCACATCATTCACAGTTCGTCCTTATATCACCTATCAAGCTGGTTTATAACTAAAGAGGTTCGGCTCTCTAATTCTATTTTTATCTCTATTTCAGATCCTGCCTATTCTAGATATTTACATCGATCCACCAATTGCACCTCACTCTCATCCCTCATAATAGCAGAATCTACATAATCAAGCCTTACACTTGCTACCACTATCAGGCACCATCCGGCATTGGGGGCGGTTGCTACCAGGAGCAAGCGTGCACTCAATCGTCATAGTCTTAGTCATACTGGTATTGCCATTATACGAAGTGGCAGGTTTGTTGCTGCTCGCTGGCGGTTGCGGCTTGGTATTCGAGTAAGTCGTTCCAGATCCTTGTGGCTGGTAGTAGTTGTTCGAATTCTGACTTTGGTTGTTGGAGTAGTATTGGTTGTTGTTTTGGGGTGTGCTTGGGGCGGGTGAAGCCGGTGTATACGAAACTGTGCGGAGAGGGCGATTCACATTCTCATTATATTGTCCTTGAATATTCCCCTAAATCAAGTATCGACATTAGTACAGATCATCATATTAGTCAATTAATTCTCCCTTTTTTCTCTTCGTGTAAAAAGTACAGTCCTGAGAAGGAGAGAGCATTGTTTTGGCGGAGGTTTATTTGGCTTACTGGAGACCGATAGTTGCACTTGACATAAGTTCCAGAATTGCATTTCCGAATCATACACCCCACCTCTGTCGTCGCCTTCCACACCATCTGTGTCATATGCCCCGTCCCATGCGCAAATCCCTGGTTATTGAAATCATACAGCTTCAATTCATTCGTATACCACATACTCAACACCATCTGATCGGCGGCATCGAATCCGCTCAAAATATTCTCACCAATCCAGTCCCTGCTGAGACTCGTGGAATGGGCGAAATTGCAAGTGGGGGTATTGGTCTGGGCATAGTTTACGAGACTGGAGGACCAGGTTAGCGCCTGAAGACCGTGGGCGGCACGAACAGAGTTATGGACCGCGAGGAGGGAGTCTTTGTATTCTGATTCTGCGACAAAGTCGGCGACGTTGGAGGGTGGGTTGTAGTTTACGTTGTTGTTATTGCCGTAATTGCCGGTGAAAGAGGAGCCGCGCTTTTGGTTTGGGGTGAAGCTTACGGGGTTGCCGACTACATTAATTACATTATATATTAGCTAGGTGTGTCCAATCTAACAGAAAATGACAATTGGTTTTAATTTTTGAAAAAGAGAAATCGGCTCGGGAAGCGTCAGAGAAGGCTAGCCGCACAGTCGATCCGCCTCTGGCCGTCTCCGTAAAAGCCCCATCGTGGATCCGCCCTAAAAGGGTATAGTATGTGGATGGATGAAGGGGTGTTTGAGTAGGTGGGCTTACTGAGGTCAACGTCGCCTAGGTGAATGTCATTCATGAGATCAGTTCCATTGGTAGCAATGAGATCCTCGATAATATCGGCATCCGACTTTTCGCTGACTGGAGCAGCGAGAGCAGCAGCTCCCATAAGAGTGGAAAGGACAAGAGTAGAGAACTTCATCTTGAATATCTAAATTTCTTTAAATAAAAAGTTGAGGTGTATATATGTATATTCCCACTGGGAATGAGAGACTTAAGAGATAGAAGTGTATGTAAAGAGTGTAATTGAATCTGATCTGGGAAGCCAGTTCTATAGATCTGCAGTAGCTGAAGAGCTTGCCTGAAGCGAACGAACACTGTAAGAGTAAGGAACGAATAAATGAGTGTAAGAAAATTGGAGCAGTCAATATACTTGCAGTGTCTAAAAAAAACGGGTTTACAAATGATCTCCAAGTCTTTATATACATCAAGTCACAGCATCACTGTAATAGAACATCCCAAAATTTAGAAAATCGCAGTAGCTAGTAGCTGATTGTGCCACAATACCAAGCAGATCAGTCCGCATCGACCCCGTTAACCGTCCTGTCGTAATTTCCATGAATCTCTATTCTCAACCTTCTGCCTTTGGTTCAAAATACTCATAAACACCTCACACCCAAGACAAAACAAGCGAATTTGTGTCAAAGGAAAGTTTTAGAACGAACTCACGCTTATATTTTTCGTTCACTCCAATCGGCGGGAATTTTTCTCAAAGAAACGTGGAACCTCAAAACGCACTTCTAGAAAATAACATCCCACCCTGTCATATTGTTTGGTCGTATACGATATTTTTCATATTTGTCGTTTCATTGTTTTGAATACCTTCCGTTATTTTATCCCTGGTTTTGTGGGTTTTGGTATATCGGTGTGCAGCAGGATGAGACAGGAGGTGGTCGTGAGACGGGGCGGTTAGCCATAACTGCTAGGCGACATTAACAACGCAGACTTTTTAGCGATCGTTTTAGCTGGTGGTTTAGGAGTTTGTGAGATCAAAAAGAGCAAGTCTTGATCTTGCCTATAATTTGCTTTCTGTTTGGAGGTGATAGGTATCTTTTGTCGGCGATGTCTCGGCAAGAATTGGAGTAGGCGAAGGAAACGGCTTGTCGAGATTCTTTCAAGTGTCGACTGTTTTTTGCCGGTTAGGGATTCTGTACCGGTATACCTTGCAGGCCTTGTTAACGCTTTCTGGTGCCATTTTCAATATACCGGGAGAGCCGTCTCGATTGTGTATTTCCTCGGATATGCCGTCCCGAGTGAAGCCTATTTTTTGTGAGGCATGTAATAATATGTGTAAATGCCTAAGAATCTTTGAGAGAAGAATACCGTTATTCTTGTATTCATATATGTTTAAATTCATGAATCCTGATTAGATTATTTAGTAGACACGGTCGTTCATAAATTGAAAAAGTAATTGTCAAGTGATATGGGACTTAAGCTTCGACAACTCAAACAGTAGTCCTGACCCCGCACGCCAGCCTTATCTTGAAAAATCTCTATCTGAGTAGTGCGAGACCATCGGCTCATGCGGCTTTTACGTTTCCACATTAATGCCGCGTGCATTAATCCTGCGCGCGATGTACCACGTTGAGAAGGACATTTGGATGTGCATTTTTTTGCATCCCATGCCGCAGCTAGGGATGATTGACTCGTTGATGAAAATATATAACTCAAACTATACACTTTATAAGGATACAGGTATGAATATACGAGTAGACGTTGCATTACATTTCCAACTTGCTTTATCTTTTGGAAAAGTTTCTTTGATGTTCTTCTGCATAATCAAATTGACAGATTCATAGAAAAAATTTCTGTACTAGCTTGCATCGCTTGGTAGCAGTCAAGGGTGTACAACACCACTATCATCGCATTTATCACACCGTCCCGCTTTCTATGATGCAGTACCGTTACATGAGATTCCGGTATATGGTATAAGATCCAAGGCTTCGTGAATTCAGGTCCGTACTAATGCATTCTAGCATCTCACACCACCAACCGTGGCTCAGATACTCAAACAGGATTTGAGAAGTACGTAACGTTATAATTATCACATGATTTATCCCTTTCAGATCTTTCGAATGTCGACAGCCTTCCATACCACTCTCACACCTCTCTTCGAAATTTCGTTCGACATTTCGTGCGTCATTTCGCTAATTGAGAGATGGACTGCGAATGAGTTTGCAAAGAAAGGTTTATAAACTGTGTAAGGTTCTTGAGAGCTCTTAGAGCTATGTCGATGTCGCATTCAGTGTAACATCGCAATGAATATCAACGAAGATGAGTTTATCATTAGAAATCCCCATTTCACTCGAAATCGAAGATACATCCTCAACCAACACTTCGCATAGTTTGGGAGAAGCTGAGCCCCAACTAAACCGATACCCTGACGATGGACCAACTGCAAAGGAGTCTTCCGTTAATGGCTACGCTGCTTTCGTTGACCAACTCCTCCGCCGCAATATCCCCATCTTTGACAAGAACGCGATCCGCTTGGATAACCTACGGGGGCTTGGTAGAGGCGGAACTTATGAAGTCCTCATAGGTGAACTAAGTCAGGAGCTGCGCCCAAGCCTCTCGGTAACGAATGGATTCATTGGATCAGAGGAGTCTGAACAAATTTATGCCGAAGGGACACCTGTCGTCGCAAAGCACATTAATTTCGACGAATATCGCAAAAGGCCGAGAAGCGGTAGCTATTACCTCGACCCAATCGAAACAGAAGCCCTTGTTTTATCTCAACCGCTTGTTTGGTATACTAATCAAATCGTCAAGATCATTGGAATTGGCTCCGAAAGTTCACCGTACGATACAGATGATGTCCCGCAGAAATGGCCATATCTGATAACGGAGTTCGGCACGAAGGGAAACCTGATTGATAGATTTAGGTCGGCCTCTAGAACAGAAGCTAATGCACTGAAACAGTCCTTTTCTGCAGGAACCGGGCGATTACAGGCGCCCGTTGCCGTTGATTGGGTTTGGAATATGCCATGGAGCTCAAAGATCGGTATCGCCAAGTCAATCGCTCATGGGCTACGGATTGTGCACGCCGTCGGGGTTGTCCACGGAGACGTCAAATTGGAAAATGCCATTTGGGATGATAAAATGGAGACTCCAGCTGAAGGAGGAAAAGAAGAAATCGTTTCAGCGATCAAACTCTGTGATTTCGGATCTTCGCTGCTCTTAACTGACTTTGAAGATGGCGACAGCTGTAGACTGAAGTCGCGAAGCCCACCGTGGGAAGCCCCAGAAGCCAGAAGCCTGATCCCTAAACAAGAGCTCGCTCTCACAGACATATACTCATTTGGGCTGCTGTTTGCTAGAATCATGCTTAATGGAGGGGACCCCTTTGATTCGAACTTCAATATTGGAAGTGGAAAGCCGCCTCAGTATGATTGGGCACTGATCGAGAAGTTGAAGCAGCAGGATAGCGTAGCGGACTACATTATGGCTAAGATATCCGCAAATAACACTTACGACTCTCAGCAAATTCGTTTTATACACACGGTTCTACAACGAACTGTCGCGCTTCATCCAAGGGATCGTATACAGAGTTTTGGTCCATTGAGAGCCATCTTTGAGGCTGCAAGTGATCCATCTAAATTAGCAGGGTGAGCTACTTGAGACATCTTAAGCTTTATTTTGGCGTTTGCTAAGCTTCATTTTTGTAGACTCGACCTAAGTGGCCTGAAGCCTGAGAACTCGAAAACTCAATTTGATGATTTATTCGATGAAGCTCGTTTTGTTCGCCGGCCAGGTACAGCAGCAGTTACACCTCAAGTAAGCCTCTAAATTAAGGATACTTAAAATACTATAATTGACGATCGGTGTAGCTCCTCGATACCAAATATAATATTCTTCGAATGAATGGCCTCTTTATGAAAGAGATTGTTCAAGATCTTACCCTCCAAGTTAAGTATCCAACCGCAACTCGCTTGGAAACCCCACAAGATGCGACAGTTACCGGAGATATATCTTACCAACTATTTCTCGCGAAACTTCACGGCTGGGGTACTCATCGTTCTTCTGAGGAAGCTATCCGATATCTGGAGAACGCCGCTTTGGGAGGCTGCGAAAGTGCCTTACTTGCTCTCATTCCAGTCTGTGCTGGTCTCCAACATGAGATTAGTACGGAACTACAAGCTACAGCTATAGAGACATGTACTAAGCGGACAACTGATATTATGGATCGGGCGCTTCATTCGCTCATGTGGGACCTAAATCGAGAAGAGTATTGCGAGTCCGTGTTCCTATCCACTCGGTTTTTGACAGATCTAGGAGAAGGTAAAAGGGCATTCGCATACCCCCCCGAAGCAATCAGAAACTTCGAATTTGAGCCGTTGGATGAATTCATGCGTATCGCTAATGACCCAGCCAATCTCGCTATCCTCGGAAACGGCAACTCTTTCCTACATTACGCAGCATCCGCTGGCATGTTTGAAGCTGTAGAGCGGCTATTGGACGGGGCTGGCCATGATATAAATGCGGTCAACGATTTCAACCAAACTCCTTTAATGGTTGCCTCTGTCAATGGGCATGGACCGGTCGTCGCCTTGCTAGCAGAAAAAGGAGCAGATGTAACAATTGTCGACAAAAAGGGACGCAGTCCGCTTCATTTCTTAGGGCGGTTTGAAGGAGATCACGCTTGTGGTATTGCGGCGCTACTTCTGGATCAAGGAGCAGATATTAACCTTCATGATAAATTTGACTTGACCCCGCTATCGTTTGTTTTAGACAGTGATCGTAATTGGTTTTCATCTCACATTCCGGTAGTCAGGTTCCTCCTTGATTCTGGCGCATCCTGCTTTGAGGAAGACGCTGAAGACAACTCGCTTCCCCTTGTTCGAGCTTGTTTATCGTATGATCTTGAGGCTTTCGAGGCAATCTTAGCACACATGGAAGGGAAACTCTACCAAGAACTCGAGGTATGTCATCATCCACATAAAATAAAGCGGAGCCTTAACCGTACTAAATTCTATTCTAAGTCCGGGGAGTTTGCTGGGGAAAATATGCCTCCGGCGTTTACAGCTCTGTTTTTGGCCAAGATGAAGGCATTAAATGCCTTACTAAATGATCCCGTTATCAACGCCCTACGCAAAACCGGCGCAGAGTTTCAAGAAATGATGTTCAAGTTTACATTACATCTTCTATCAGATGATATACTCGAAGATCTAAGAAGCAACGATACCAACCCCCTCGAACTTGCTATCACCTCAGGCGCGCAGCACATTATCAGCGTATTAAGTGGCTCGTGTCAAGGTTTCTCCAGCGATATCACCCACTGGTCCGCTCTATGCACTGCTATGCTGAATCGTGATATTGCCATGGTTGAGGAGCTATTACAACACGGGGCCGAGTTTGACGCTGTTGATCCATTCAACTCTAACATTCTGCACTGGGCGGTGGACCTTGACTGTGAAGTCGAACCCCTGCGGGAGATTTGCGCAGGGCAACAAGGCAAATGTGACCTTGTGGGAATGGTGAATACGTTCCGTGATGGTTGGGATGAAGATTCCTCCGGACTTAGTGCCTTTGACGCGGCCATCGAAGCGGGTCGCTTGAAACTAGCAGACTTTTATGCTGATCTTGGAGGTGGCACCACCTCAGCACATCTTCCTCACCCAGGCATGCCGGGGTTAGATGACGCAAAAATGAGTCTGCTAGGTCGTTGTCTCGCAAAGGTGCCAAGTGGACCAGTCAAGACTAGAACGGTCCAATATCTTTTAAAATATAACCCTGAACCGATCGTGTGTCCTTACCTTGGTACGACGGTATTCCACGTTCTTTGGAAAAGTTGGGCAACAGAACCACGAGACTGTAAGTAGCTCCTAACCCAAGGTGAAGAATCTTTTCTCATGCTATGTCTTAGACTTCGCCCCAGAAACGAAAGATCCGCTTGATGATGTGCTGGACATCTTCTTCAGTCTTCTCGAGCACTTTACCGATCCCGGTCTCATTAACGCGGCAAATGCACTTGGTTCCACCCCACTTCACTTCGCAGCTCGTACTGGAAACATCAGAGGCGTCAAGGCCTTACTCGAGCGTGGGGCTAACGTCAACGCCAGAGATAACGGTGGCGATACGCCGCTTGACACCGTGGGTGATTATATGTATACCTTGGTCGCCAAGGGAGATCGAGAAGAGGCTCGCGAGGGAACCGAAGATCAATTCACTATTTTCAACTCGGATATCGAAACTTATATATACTTCGAGATCTCGAACACTTTGCGTGAAGCCGGGGGTAAGAACGGCAAAGACCTTGGTCCGCTGCCGAAGTTATCACATGAAGAGGCAGAGGTGAGTTCACAATCCGTGACAGCTTTCTTTAGATGATATATTTACTCATATAAAACTTAGTTACGTGAGCGGGGTGAAGCATTGTACAAAATGTTAGCAGAGAAGGCAAAAATGTAAGCTTTACAACAAAGACTGGATTATGGATCTTAGGTTAACTGTTTGCAGGAATTATGATTATGCTGTGACACCTGACGCCCCTCGAGAACTGTTTGTTCTACCCCCAGGTGCTCGGAAGGATTTGGGATATTTGAGTATTACTTTAGGAACGAGCGAAGAGCAAGAATTTGAAGTTTAGATGCGTCTTTCTAGCTTTAAAAGTGAGCTTTGAGCGAGCGTATACCTGAAATTAAGGAGCCAATATTTTTCGTCACGATAATTTTTCGATCTGTTGTCCCACACCATATGGATTCGAGGCTAAAAGAAACAGTATATTTGCAAGCGTTGCTTGGGAAAGTTGAATGACAATTTGGCTCATCAAGTTTATGAATAAATATGAAAGAGAACTTCTTTGAGACACAGTAAGCTTTAGGGGCTTACAGATAGCAACTTTTAAGAGCACCTGGTTATCTTATTATTCATGAAAATTCCAGAACTGAAGTAAAGAATGTCCTTAATAATAGCGAACGTTATCCGTATAAGACCAGAATCAACGACATTGACAATCCTCAAGAGGTTTAACAATCTCATATAGAAGCCAATTGATCTCTATCATAGTTTCAAATCGCTCTTTACTCTTCGGATCAAGGCTACCCGTAGATTCACTTCCCAAAGATGGCCCCTCCAAACATCGCAGCACAACCTCCGCGTACCCGCTTCCCATGCTATGCGGCAAGTTTGTCCTCGCTATGCTGGCAATACGCTCCGAAAACTCCCTAGCACTTTGTCCCTCTTTATAGAAACTATGAACGGGCTTCCAAATTCCAATTTCGAAGAGAACCAACCCAAGACTATAAATATCATGTTTGGCTTCGTATTTGACATAGTCCCGTGCGATTTCACTGGGTGCGAAATTCTCACGAATAGAAGGGTGATGGTAGATCTCCATACCTAGCATGCCACTACGATTGAGAGGAAGCGAAACCTGATCTCGGCCTATGGGACGGGCGTACTGGAATCCACTGATGGCGAATGATTCAGTGTTGATAATTGATTGCTGATTCCGTCCTACACCCTTGATATGCGATTTATGGAAAACAACGCTCTCAGGATTAAATCCTTTGTGGAGCCACCGGGCTTTGTGTAATTCCAAAAAGGCGGCTGCGAGCTGACGAGCGAGGGTGAAACGGTCCTTCAAGGTGGGTCGGCTAAATGCTTGTTCGTCTCGCTTTGGAGACATGAGTTGTCGGAGAGCGATAAGCAGCGGCTCGGTATCGTTTTGAGGTGTAGCATCGAAGAGCAGACCGAATTGTTTATTGGAGCGGTCAATTGTGTAGCCGAGAGCTTTGAGGGTGGGTAGTTTTTCAGGCTTCTGGGTGGCTAAAAGGTTACAGAGGTTCCTGATGCGAGACTTGGCGATATCAAGGTAATCTCCTTGGAGTCCCGAGTAATCTAGCCATTCTATGTACACTGGGACCTCGGGCGAGTCAAAATCAGGCCGAGATAGTGTTCCTAGATTCGTATGGGGCAATTCAACACGGAGGAGAGAAAAGGCTATAGCGAGAGTATCGCTTGAGGCGACGGCCTCGTCCTTGTCAGCTTTAAGTTTTTCAAGCGCTAAAGCTGCCGACTTGGAGATATCGACATTATCAGTTGAGGTTTCGATGATCTGAAGAGAGATTTCGTCAGTTGTGAAGGCGAGTATGTTTGCAGCGCTCTCTTGCTGCATAGCTAATTGACGCTGCTCAGATATCAATGACCATATCTCTCCGTTCCAATATTTTAGATTCCTCAGTACAGCGTCTAATTCTTGTTTCATGGGTACTCCCCACGGCTTCGTGACGCTTAGAAACTTCTTAGTCCCAGATATGCTTCGTTTCAATAACATCTCGGTTTGTCTCTTTTCTAAGCGCTGCTTGACGAGAAGAGGATCGGGCTGGATTTTTATCTCGCTGAGAATAAGAGCAATCCCCGAGGAAACGCTATATTCGGCGGTCGGAAGGTTTTGAATGTCGCTCATTCCAATTTTCTTCAAAATAGCACTCGAATTCTCAAGCCCGCATTCGACTTGCACAATACAACGTGCCATTTGTTGTTCGACGGCGCTTCGAAGCTCGCTAGCCTTTTGGGACCTACTAGAATCTGGTGTTGAGACTCTTTGAGCGACCAATGCCTCGAGCGACCAAATGTAGATTTTATGGCTCTCGTTTGCGAGTTGGGCGAGACTTTGTTGCATATCTTCTGGAAAGTGGCGTACTTCTTCGATCGTCTGCGCGATAGCAAAGGCCTTGTCTACAACGCTGGTGAGGTTCGAGGTTCCTATGATGAATCCTGCGATATCCATGGTGCTTATGGGGTTAGGCCTACAAAAAGGATAAATAGACGAATTATTTTAGCTAAATTCTCGAAGTTTTATATATTTGGTATCATCGAGAAAAAATATTATTTAAATAGGCATAAACCCAGATGCCGTAGAATCTCAGCTCACATGAACCTGAGCTGGTCGCAAAGAGATTACATTGTTTCGCGCCGATACTTCGATAAAGATTTAAGCTTTGCCTCGCCAGCCTCATGGCCAAAATCCGGGGGCTCGGCCATAGTCCATCTCGTCCATTTACATTTTGCAAGGAAATATGTAAAGTCGGTCAATTGATCGGTTCGGCAAGTTCCACACGTGGTGGGGAATTTGTTGGTCACCTCATGCAGGACGGCATGATATATGACTGCATCTTTGGATTTACACCACAATCATGCCATCTCGTAGAAGCGAACAGTATCCCCGCAAGGATACAATAATCAATAGTCATGGGATATTACGTCCGCGCCTAGCTTCGGACCGAGCCGCCACCAAAAAAAAGCCTTTGGTTTTCTGCTTGAAAATGCAACACTGCACTTGGCAAGGCAAGGCATGGTGTTAGTATTCTAGGCCGGATCCTGCTGTGCGCATATATACTAGAGAACTTCCGATTGGGTTTGAAAGCCTCGTCAATAATCTATTCCATCATTTGCCCTTGTGAGGTCGGATTCTGGAGTTGAGGTGCATTGTTCGTCCCAAAGTAGGACGGACGTGGACAACAAGTGGAAACCCCCAACGAGAATGCGTAGTTTAACATAGCTTTGCAAAGGTAGAGCAGCCTTAAATCATACCCGGCAACCCTCCAAAAAAACATGAATACATTGTAAGACCACCAAAATCTTACATTAAATTACTTGACCGATTGATTTCGATTTTTACAAGCCAAACAAAATTATAAAGTTCATTATCCGAGTACGGAAAAGCTTCAAGTTACCTCCTCGGTTTCTTCGCGGTGGCAGCAAAGCGAGTATCCAGGGGGGCCTGTGCCACTCTGTAACGTTCTGGAACTCTCTGCCCCACAGCAGCTGACCAGCGCCAACCGAAACACCATATAGTCCTCGTCGCACCCACGTCCGTAAAGCGGCCATTTTCACTACGACAACCTACAGACAAAATTTAACTTTATCATCAAACAATCAACCAAGTAACATAATTCGGGTGAAAAGAATATACTCAGACCGATTACATTTCCTCGATCAGTCAATTGATCAAATACTATTTCCTCGGCACAATCGCAATACAGTAATTGTATCATAATATATATATTTTTAAACTAAAAATGCCGTGCACCCTCCACCCACCCGTTCTAAATATCCTCCCTATCGTCACCGATAGGAATGGGAAACCCATAATATCGGCCGCCTACGGTGATTTACTCGCCTCATACCGCCGGCTGGACACCTATAAGTTTGAGATGCTGAGGGATATCGGCCATTGGAATAAGAATCGCAGGAGGGGGTTTAGCTTAAGTTTGGTGCAGGGAGTGTCTATCTTGCAGAGGATAAGAAGGAATAATTTAAAGACGGAGAATGGTGAGAGTGGGAGCTGAGGGTTGACCTGGGATATGGAATTGGCGGAATTGGATGCGATTGCAGTAATAAATTGAGGACTTTAAGTATAGGCCCCAATTAGCTTTGGACTGGGGCCTTCCAAGAAAAGGTAGAGGTATCAATCTGTCATTTTTGACCGTGGTTCGTCATGGTATCGAAGATTTCAATTGTCCCTCTTAAGCTCTTTCGAAGGCATACTGTCTCGCCAACAAGACAAGTTTTGTCCGGGGAACAATAACAGCCAACAAGGAAAAAACATAAACCAAATTAATAGATACTAGTTTCTGCTCAGTCAAGAATTACTTAGCGCCGCTGAAATGGCTCAGTCGTGTCCTGTATCTAGATTTGTATAACGCAGCGTAAAAAGAAGCGAAGATTAGAGAATCAGAAGGGCGCCGATTGAGCAATTCCTCAACAGAAGCCGCCGCTATCCCAGTCTTGGTTATTCTATTTTAAGAACCTTGAACACCGTTCTCGCTGTGGACACCGTACGCACAGTAATCATCATTATAATGGATATATAAGCTAGACAAATTGCAAGGCGTGAAAGTTCGAGAGAACAGTTCCGTCGAAATCGCCGAATGGCGTGATCTTTGACCCTGAAAAATTTACCTTAGGCCGCCTATTTTAATTGCCTTGCCAGACGTATCTATCAGCGGAAGATACAAAAGAAGATATACTTTGAAGAGAATTATCATGCGCAGCTGATATATTATAATGTTATAAGACCTCTCGAAATCCCTCATTCTCAACATTAGATATGTAAAATTGAATACTTGAACTGTACCTCTAAACGCCTTTAAACCCATTAAGTCTCCGGAAAAACGTGATCCATAAAAAAAAAAAAAAAGGGAAGAGAAAAGAGAAAAAGAGAAAAAGAGAATCGCTCGTTCATAGGGATATGCATAACGTGATGATAGTGCTAGGATCGTAAAAAAAAGAAAAAGAATTATGCATGAAGCATCCAGAGTGAAAAAGAAACACTATGCTCTACTTATTCTTCTTGTAAAACTTTGGATGCCCAATCATCGATTCCGGCAACTTCCACGACACCATTCTGATTCTGTATCCGAGCGTTTGCTTGGTAGTATATTCTTACTTGCTCACCGCCTTCAACAAACCCAACAGCTGCTATCGGGCCTCCACTAATTTCCGCGTTGCTAATATGACTGCTTGTCATACTAGCAACTACATTCCCACCATCAAAGGTTCCTACAGGGTTGAAATTAGGATGAGTGCCGATAGATTGGCCAAGCCCGGTAAAAACATTAAGGCGGGAACTACTATCGATGAACCAGACATCTAGTTTGAAATTGGAGGCCTCGTCATCGTAGAGTGAGGCTGCAAGCCATGCATCTGCTGGTACGGTGGTTTCCGCAATGGTTTCCGCTACAAGTATCCATCTATTAGTCGAAAGATCACGATGCAATAGCAGATAGTAAAGCAAATAATCAGGGAGAATACGAACTATTACTAAGATCCCAAACGCCGTTGTATCCCGGAAAATGCCTCAGATTACCTTCATTATCTTGATAAAATAGATGACCCGTTTCGCGTGTCATATTGGTCCCATCAGGGGGTAAATGTGTAGCAGCAACTTTGGCACCAGGTGAACATGTCTCGAGTTTCTGACCGGTAACGAACCACTGAGGATCTTTATTTGCCACGAAGGCTAGTTCTCGCAATTGGTTAGAAGCCCTCTCAACGAAGTATACCCTAAGGCCATATCCAGGACCCGCAACGTCTTTAGCACCCCACCACATCGATCCCATACCAGAACCTTCTGACAGTAGTACACCATAGTCTGTTTGTATTGCAAGAACTCCCATACTCCAGTCGGTATTAGTTGAGCTACCATACACATCGAATAGAGTACCATTTTCTGCTGTATAGTACAATGAAATCTGTATCAGGAAATATGTTCAGCTTTAGCATCGGGATAGACAAAATAAACGCTAACCCGAAATAGAGGCTTACTTACGTTTTCATCACCGGGTACTTGAATCGCAGTAATCGATGAGTTTACGCGGGGTGGAGGGTTTAAACCTTCGAGTTTTCCGATTTCGACCCAATTTTGGCCCCTGAGGAAAGTCCACATATATATATCCGGGGTCGTGGTGTCTTGAAAGAAGTAGGTAATACCGTTGTAGTCATCATCCCCATCTGTTGTCGCCTTGACCACGGCAATCGTTCCAGGGGTAGGAATGTGTGGTTGTGGGACGCCGGTGGTGGTGCTAAATGCTAGGTTAGTTCATGCGGTTTTATAGTGTCTAATGGGCTTTTAGATACCTGGTCGGCGTCTGCGTTGATACTGGTGGCTGGTTTGGTCCAGGACTGGTACCGGTCGATGTGCCTTGGTTATCGCTATTCGCCGGACTGGTCGTTTTTTTCTTTGATGTGATAGCAGCGACACCACCTGCTATAGCCGCTATAATCAAAACGATAACACCAATTACTATCGTGATGAATACCCATCTTTTGAGGCCGCATATTCTCTTTCGTATCGGTGAGGGGGGTGCATGTGGGCCAAAAAAATGCTGTTGACTTCCGTTGCTCGGCCCACCGCCACCAGCTCCATATGGATAGTTTTGCTGATACTGAGTGAATCCAGCATCTAGTTGTGGCGGCGGGGGGCTATCATATTTGTAATGGTGGTTATCCAAACTCTCAAGCGGGATTAATGTTGAAAACCCTAAGTTCTTGTTTGGATGCTGAAGCTGTATGGCTTTTTCTGGCTGTGCCGGTGGCTGCTCCACTACTTCTAGACCCGCCTGCTGCTGGACGTCGAATATATGTGTTAGCAATCAAATGACTGGTGTAAAGTGTTTACCTGAGAGGAAGAGATAAAGAAATAGTTCAGAAACTGCAACTGCCTCCCTCTTAGCTTCTCACCCTCGCGTGAAGAAAATCGTAACTCACCGATAGACGATTCGCCATTTAGTACTCAACGAGAATTAATTCCTATCCTGAAATATCTTGACGCTGTGTAGCTAAACCACCTTCGGATGAAGCAATCAATCGGATAGAGTTGCTTGGCTAAAAATGAACGACAGACTGGCCAAAGAACACGGATATTCGAGAATGGAGACAGAGAATGAAGGTACAAGAATATTTAAGAATGGAACATAGAGGGAGTGCGTCGTTGATATTCTCCGTTTGGTGTCAAGATTCCCTGCCAACTCAACAACCAATCCCGGGACCAGCTCGACAACTGGGTCTTTCGACATGAGACAAAAGCAAAAGATGCTCAATCTAGAATCCGGGTTCGTGTGTTTTCTTTTTCGCGTTTTTACACTCACCGCAGAGCTTTACCGAATGACCCTCCGTGGCTCTTGACGAGGGTCCTCGCTCCTGCGGCTTGAGCCTTGGCTGAGCCAATACATTTTTATGGCCCGGCCTGGTTGAGGGGATTTGTGGGACGTGATATCCTGAATCAACAGAACTCAGAGCCTCGACTGATAGGGGCAAAGATTGCAGGTTTTTTTAACACAACGGATCCTTTGAACCTCGAGCTTTCTCTGATCCCAATGGCACCCATGGCGATCGGGCCTATCTACATGTAGCTTCCGTGCAGTTCTCGCATGTATCCTAGTCGATTGCTGTATCAAGCAGCTCGCCGGAGACGAGCCTTATCACTTCCCCAGCGGTCGGCTCAGTTTCCCGTTTTAGGCAAGCTTCAGTGCTTTTCTACGCATCCAGAATAATGGGATGATGGCCGAGAAAGGATGCGCAAAGGGGGAAAAGGAAACAAGAAAAAAGGTGTAACGTTGCGGCCCCTTTTCCTGAATCGGAACTTCTGTGCGGATAGATACGCCCTACAGATTAGCCCTTGCATCGGGATGGAAGTCTGTGCGCACCCAGTTTTCTAGAAAGCCTTTTGAAACATTCGGCTGAACGGACGTTCTCATTAGGTTTTCTTCTTTTCCCTCGTATTTCGTGATTTCTTATATCCGTTTTTCGCCCATCCCTTTCCCGTTGGCTATGAACAAGCTTTCTACAACAAGGACAGGGTGCCTAACGGCGAACCAAAAAGGGGATGATGCAACAGGGGCGCTTCTGCGTGATCGGAGGGATGGAATCAAGGCTGTCGTGGGGAAAAGGGCGGCGTTGACAGATACATACACAGGGCTCATCACATGCCGGTATAATCTAAGGTTTTCATGCAGAGTAATCAGCACCTCGTGTTTCAATTATCAGCAAAAGTGGGGCTACAACACACGACGTCCGTCGCCCTGACAATTTGAACGAGACAACCTTGCATCCTCAAGCTTTCGAAGCTTTTCATTCTACTTCGTACACTGTAATTGGAATAAGAATGAATAGCTCAACTCTCCCACATTGCGGGTTGCGTTAAGCAACCAAAGCAGCTTCGCTAGATGCCTGTAACGCAAGAGGCGTCGCGTAGTTAATCTTTAAAACTTGCGTCGCCGAGAACTCCCAGGTTGTCTTCATACTTTTGAAAGGAGAGTATTTTTCTAGAGCTGAAGTGAAGACCTTTTCGTGAGTCCTTAATTGATAAGACTTGTGATAGAGGGGTGTTGATATCTGTTTTGGAAACGCTGAATGCAGGCGGATCCTTTAGGTTTCAAAATATTTGGCTCCTTTCTGATAACCAGATCGAGAAGCTTGAAGCGGATAGTTCGCGACGATTCCCTCAAAGTTTTCTAAGCTCCATGATTATAGTAGAAATTCGAACTGTCTTTTCCGTAACTTTCGTGTCGAATTTCTCCTAAATTAATAACAAAATTTGGCAGATCTTTAATAATGTACATTTGCCGTTCTAGAAGAAATGCTATATTTAGAGCATTCAATTTCGTTTTTGACCTTCAATACTATCGGAGAAAAATGTGTTCTCGCGTTTCTCTGGCGTGTCGGCCCCTGTCATCTTTAATATTAGGGAATATCACGATAGCACAACAATTAATTCCTTCGCAACCTTGTCAATGCATTGATGAAATGGAGGGCCCTTGCGCTGCATCAAGCCGGCCCAGCGTGCGAAAAATTGGAAAGCTTGGGCGTTGTTTCTACTTTACGCGGCTCATCAATTGAAATAAATTTCATTTCCACGATAGGCTTCCAGACACCAGCTGCTATAGTTCCTATTTCGGGTCCGTCGCCGACGTCGCGAACGATCTAATCCATGTGGCAGGCTAAAAGATGCGCCGATGGAGGTTGTTTCATGATTATACGAGCCTTGTAGATATGATTGATAATACTGAAGAAAGCTTGGTTGAGGGGGCTATCTCTAATGTACAAGTGTTTAATTTTTTATTTTTATTTTTGGTTCAACATGAGCTTCTTTGTTTTTCCTCTATGAGAAACTGAAGACATCTGGTTTGCGAGAGATTGAGAAACTCTACTCTTCATAAGAATAAACATATATATATAATACTGTGTAGAATTCTCTCAAGATCTTGGATATTTCCTCTAGTATCGACCGCAGACCCCCCGCAATAAACTATTAGCGCTGCAAAACCACAATTTCTTTTTTCTAGGCGCGTCCAAAACTTCGGATATACCAATATCTTTCTTATCGATCCCCCAGAATGTTACTTGGCAATCTGATACGCTCTTTGGCATGGGCCATTAGCATACCCATGGCCCTCACCAGTCCCACCAGTACTGATGTTGCTCTACGCTCTTGGGGTCCTCAGGAAGTTTCCCCGCGAGATATTGCGAGAGCGGTTGGAGCTACTCTATCAAAATATAGCCACCAAAAAAGGGATACCACCCTTCTTCAAAACAGTACCAGCTTAGAAAGGAGTTGGGATGGGGCTGTCCTTCTGAGTTACTCACAGTAAGTAAAAATTAATATGTTTTTTACCCTTGAATAGCTTCGGAGCTGATTTTGAATCGTTTGGTATAACAGTGGGACTAGTGTTCAGGGTGCGAATGTTACCGGGGGATTGAGATTACTTGCACAACATGCTATCTCAAAGCCAACATTCTCGCCCAACTAACGATTGATCAGGCTTTCGATTTTAAACAAGCAATCAGCAACCTCACAGACTCAATAGATACCGCCATAACTAACGCTACTGATACCACCGTTAAATACGTCAAAGAGGCTGTCGGTAGTACAATTGATAAATTCTCTGATGGTATTGATCTCGATGATTTCAATCTACCACCACTCGACGTCGATTTCAACATTGAAATCCCCGAGATTCCGGAATGCCAGCTACGTTTCCAATTTGATGAGTTGGAAATCTATGTTGCTATGAATACTGTTTTCTCAACTGGGATCACCTACAGTTTGAATCTGTATACACTAGAATCACCAATCGGAATCGGCGTTGATGGCCTGTTCATTGGAGTTCTCGCTGATGTTGATTTAATTTTGAGTGCTGAGGGAGAGATAAACATCAGCAGTGGGTTTCATATCAAAGTGGACAACAATGCCGCGTTAGAGATTCCACTATTCGGTAAAGAGGTCAAAAAAAATACTTTGTAAGTGTCAAGCCGAAATTACACCTAGTCTATAAACTAGCTAACGAAGTTCTTAGTAATGGAGGAAGCTTTGAGTTCCTGCCTGTAACAGTCGAGACCTCAGACGCCGTACTAAAAGCTGTACTTCGGGTGAAAGTTCGTGCAGGCTTTGAAGTGTCTACGGATAAGATATTCGGAAGCCTCGTTCAAGCTAGTGCTGGTATCGAAGTTAGTGTCTGGACTCATATAGCTGAGTTAACAGCAAACGTTACAACAAACTCGGACACCGGTGCGAGCTGCGAACTGCAGGTTGAAGAAAGCTATCAGTTTGCAATCGGTGCCGCAGTCGGTGCGACAATCGCGGTGGAGTCTAACGCATGGGGTCCAGCACCGCAAACTGCTCTTCCTGTATGGTCCACGACTTTAACACAATGCGCTACCAAAGGTCCCGTAGTTACTCCGCCTCCCATAACCCAGCGAGCGTTGGACGGTCTGATACCGACGACTCTATTCACTGATGTTACATATCGTGGAATTCAATGCATGTCATTGGGTCTTATCGACTGTCCTGCTTCGCTCCAGTCAACCACAAAAATTAAAACATCGTTGACCTTAGTCACTGCTGTTCCGTCTGGCATTACGGCAATATTCCCAACCACAGTACAAACGAGCATTAGTTCGGTCATTCCCTTTGGGACGGCAGTCAATCAACTTTTTGCAACCGGTGGTGCGAAAGCACCTTCCAATTCGAGTCCCGCCGGCTTCCTGCAGGGCACTATCGGCGGTATTGATAAAAGAATTATTTTCGGTGTCGGCGTAGGCATCGCAGCGATTGTTTTGATATCTATCGTTGTTGGATGCATGTCAGTGAAATATTTCCTTTCCCAACATCTCAAATTCTTGAAAGGTCCGCTAACGATGGAATAGCATATGCCAAAAGCGCAGGAAATACGAAGCGACACCCGCTGCACCCCTTCTGTTGTCTCGTATTGTTGAAACCGAATATAGCCCTCACCACTATCAACAAAGGTATGATACACAGCCGTATGATACCAGAAGCTACAAAAAACCGTCATATATCATTACAGAAACGCCGTTACCATAATGTTGAATCCATGAAAGGATAGCATTGTTTCTTTTGTTCTGGATACCCCGAGCGGCAATAATGCTGTTTCACCGTATATAATATCTCACCGTATATAATTTTTCACCATATATAATGTTTCGCTGTATATAATGTTTCACCATATATGATGTTTGACCGTATCGAACTCTTCGTTATTTAACCCTTCTGTTACACCTATGGCCCAGAGGTTACAATAAGTTTATTTTGGTTTCTATTTTTTAATCCTAAAATTTAAATTTTAATTTAGAGAAGTATACAATCAGGCTCCAAGAAGCTTCGGTGTAGTCATACAAAGTGACCTATATATCTCTCCTTTGAGTCTAGTCTTAGGTGCGTAGGTTTGCACATAGTATAGATAGAGAATTTGTAACCATAAACTGAGCCTTTCAACTCCATTCAAAACAAATCGACTATTTGTCCCCACAATATACTTTATGCCAAATTCATTTTGATTGTATCGTATCGTATATATACGTCCGCCATCTATCACCCCCCAAAATATATTACAAATAGAAAAATAGAACTTCACTCACTCTTTATATACAACGTAGGTATAACCTACGGCCTCTGCTCCAAAGTCTGATTCACAATCCTAGCGCCCGGTAATATTCTCTCCTCCATAACCAACCTCGCTGCCTCTCCACCCTTCTGTAGAGCTATGGCACCCAGTATAGCCATCACAGCATCTTCTGCGACCCTCTGAACACCTGAATCATTCAAGTTTGTAGGCTGCAGCATTGATATATATTAGCACAAATCTTCAAATGTTAGACATATGAGGGGGAAACGGAACATACATTCCTAGGTTTCCATCTCAAACACTTGACCAACCCGCACGCCTGCGCGATACCAAATATATTTGTTGAATTTAATAGTCCAGCTACGGACATGGCATTGACCTTATTCACCGGGTTCCACTTTTCTATAACGTTAAGGGGTATCGAAGTATCGTTTGAAATTCGTGGTTGCGGTATTGTTGCTGAAGAGATATCTGAGGTTGCAGTTGAAGGAGGGGGTGGTGGAGGTCGGTGGACTATCGAAAGCGTACTGTGGAGGTATGCGATTCTTCGACCTATATAAATAAAACATCACATCATGCTATTAGTATCCCATTCCGATATATCTCTGCCAATCGATTTTATCGATAATGGATTTAAGGTGTATATTTACCGTAAAATACTAGTTTAGTATTATAAGGCTGCAATCCGTGATCGAAACTCTTATGCGTGATACATTGCCATTTAACCTCATCCGTGAGAGCTTTACTTCCTCCTTCGCCCAGTAGTTTATTGTACATTTCATCAAGCACTTCCAGTGATTCGTTGACTTTAAAGGGAACCCGCTGGTGAGTCGCGACTGGGACGAAGGGTCTAGTAATCTTGTTCATGCGGTAACCGGGTGGTGGGGTGGCCATTCGCGGTGGGAGAGGTTGCTGTTGGACTTTCTGGAGAGGTCTGTCGATTGAGAGGGCGGTGGAGGAGGATATCGGATTGGAGGGGGAGGTGTGGAGTAGCCGCTGGTGATTTGTGGGGGTGGCAGTGGTGGTGCGACGGAGAGAGTAGCGGCATTGTGAGCAGACTGAGGAGATCGGACGGAGGGAGGGACGGGCGGTGGCCATGATGGCAGTTGATGAACGAAGAGAGAGCCTTCAGCCCGGCTGGCTGGTCCTTTTTGATACTACTATTCTCTCCGTCGCGAGGAAGAAAAATAGAATTAAGGGCGGTGAGGTTCAAGTTTAGTCGAATTTGAAGCCGCAGTTAGAATTCATTTTTGGTGTTGTTGAATTTTGCAGAGATTAGATTGATTAGATTAGATCGGGCTGATCCAGTCGATTAGATTAACCGAAACCGATTTCCAACATTTGCAACGCAGATCAGATTTCAAAGCACGTTAATCGGCAAGGGGAGGAAGTCTGGTGCCGAGACTAGCAAGGATTTTGGTCACTTCGAGCTCAATGGATGCAGCCTCCCAAGTTACGATTATGCATACGAAATTAGCCATCATAAAGGCAAATCGACTACAGAGATATTTCCAACGAGTAGCTTCCATCGTAATCGCCATTTCGAACGCAGATGAGTTTCAGACTTCCCTTACATACTTAGTATATACGAAATTCCGTATACCGATCAATTATATAGTTCTTTCTTTGAGACAAAAACAAAATCCAAGTTATTCAAGAGTTCCTTCCATGAATTCGCCACGCTCCCAAACTATCACAGACTTATTTTCTTAGGCGAACCAAAACGGTTAAATATCAAATAGCTTCTGTCTTAGTATCTAATCTCATATTTGAAAACACCAATTCCCTAGATTCTCGATAGATAAGTGATCAGTAATTAAAAGTGAAACTGTTATAATTGTCAAAAATCTTTATTTTCGTCCTTTGTTGTGGTTGGCTTGTGGAACTTTGGAGGTCTGATCGAGAATCACGGAGTTTCAAATTGGGGGGCGTACGTATATTTTACGATTACGACCCGATCATTTCGGGCTCTGTTTCATACGATTGACTGTCGGCTATTTCGATATTTGAATTACTACCTAATGAAACTCCAGGATAAAATCCACTTTCGTCCTTCTTTCATGTCTTTGACTTGCATCGGACAGATCATTTGATCAATCGACCCATTCAATATAATCCGATTGGGTAATGCGCTCACCGCTCTTCCCGCAAAATATTGATCATGGAGGTGCAATGTTGCGCATAAAATTAATTTTCAAAGCAAACGCAGGACAATCTTGAGAGCTCGACAGGCTAATGACGTGACGATATATAATGCATTATAATATCCATTGTTTATTTCGACGTCAATCAGGAGCGCGAAAATAATTATGGGGACTGCGTGCATTTCAAACCGCTTGGTCTTTCGTGAGAGCAAGCTTTGACCGGGATCATTGTGCATATTGCTCCCAGACTATGCATACGCTTTGACCACTCTCAGGGTCCGATAGCCCTGCCCTGGTACCTTGGCGAGGTCTGCCCTTCCAAAAGCTCAACGTTGGCAACGCAAAATTCTTATAACCCATGCAATCCACGGGCCCGCTAACCACCTAGCAATTGCATGTCTAGATCTAGATATTTTGCTCCTTTATCGGCATTGAGCAGTAGAAGAATCATTGCAAGGACGATTTACCGAGCCAATGGAGGAACACACCTCTGGAAACAGTTATTCGGAGCGTTGAGACACAGCTAGTCCGATGGTAATATCGGAGCGTGTTTCCGTGAGCTTTAGGGATGCGTACGAGCTTCAAGCGATATGATACCATGTTGAGATACTGCTATAAAAGGCGCACCTTGACCCTCTGATTTTACTATTCGAGTGACGATCAACTTGCAAGTATCAGAGTCGTAGTTAAATCTCAACTTCGAGCTTACTTGACTAGACGGACTTATCTTCCTCTATTCCACTCCTTAAAATCATATCAATATGCGTTTCTCTCTCCTTCTCGGCTCGCTCGCTGCTCTCACCGCAGTTGTAGCTCATCCATCAGCGGCACCAGCTCCTGTTCCGGCCCCGGCGAAGGGAGCAGTTACCAAGACCGTCTATTTGAAGGACATCGATCACAATGCACCAAACGGTGAACTGGTGATCGGTAAGATCACCATCACTCCAAACACCACAGCACCAGCCGAAGCAAAGCCAAAGCGCTCCCGTAAACGCCAGACTATAATCTACGGCTCGCACTGGCATACTTGCACCAACCCTGCGAACCACTGGGTCAGCCAAGCCAACCTGTACGCTGCTATTCCCGGGATATGCAACTGGCTTGGCGGCAACTGGCAAATCAGCTACGGCTCAGGCGCGGATATCTGGTGGCAGCACTATCAGGACCAATGGGGCAACTGGATCCGTCTTCAAGATGTGAATGGAAATGCAAATATTCAAACAGAATGGCACTTGTGGACACCTAGCTGGGCTGCTTGGGACTGGAATCAGTGTTATAACACCCTCTTCCAGATGGTTTGGGTGTGCCCGGGAAGCAACCCTGATACCGCCGGTGGCTTCCTTAGTGATTGGGATCAAAACGATTGGAGCGCACAGCTAGCGATATACGAGTTGTAAAAGAAATGGAAAGACGGTGAGAGGGCTTATATGTTGTCATTTCAGGTATGAATCCTTTGTGCAGTCATATAGAGGGCTTCATCAAACAATTAAGGGTTGTAAATGATATCAACGGTTTGCCAGACTCGAGGGAGAAATTATTTCAGATTTTTTGATCTTGTATATAGTTGACTAGTCAAATCAGTATCTCTTTAGCTATATTAAACAATAAAGCAGCTAGAATATATATACATATATAGAGCTAATGAAACCATCACATTGTGTGAATGCAACAAGCCCTCTTTTAAATTAAGTACTCAAGTAATTTACCATACATTCACCGGCACTAGATTAATCCTATAACTATTTAAGTATACTTGAGCTTTAGTTTTCGGGCCTATCGAATTTATGTTGAAGAGATGAATGTCTACGATCAAAACTGTCGGCTGGTTGATCACGTCGAAGATCTGTGCACCGCCACGTGCGAAGACTGTGGCGGTGGAGTTCAACGTCGCGTGCAACACGTCTTCCGTCACTCGATTCATTCGCGACGGCTGCGACAACGGTGACAACGACAACTTCAGAATGGCTTCTTCTTCTTCGCCTCAGCAACCTTCTTCGACCCCGGCGACCTCATTTCCTTCCTCTCAGCGGTCAGATTCATCGTCATCGTTACCATTGGCTACCCTCCTGGCATCATCTCTACCACCCTCGTCGCCGCCCTTCAACATCCATCACGTCTCGCACACTCCCACTCGTTCCAGCCCCCTCTACTCGCCTCCACCGGGCCAAAAACCCCAAACCACCCACCTAACATCTCACATACTCGCTCTCTCCTCCCAATCTCCCTCTATTCTAGTCTTCGCGATCGAAATCCTCATCTACACCACCCGATCCTTAACAACCATCTTTGTATCCAAAGCCGACAGCACCGGTTTCCTCCCTCGTTCGCCCACAAAACCCACCACATCACCAATCCGCGCCGTCACAACAGCTTTTCTAGAGTATTTGATCAAAGAGACGAGAAGACCGGGCATACCAACCCACCTCACCCTCTTTGCCCGAGCTCAAGACCAGTACCTCTTCCCTAACTCTGTTCAAAATAAATCCAAACACATCCTTTCCGATATCCAATTGATACGATGGTGGGCTCGAGCGCTCAACCCTCTTCTGTCCTCACCGATCACAACGACCACAATTCCAGGTTCATCAACATCCTCGTCAACCACGACACCGAACGAACATTTACAAAATGATACGGATAAGGATAAAGATAATATAAAACCAAAAGCCTACATCCTCGTCCCAGGTTTGGACGGTACAGACCTTCGAAACGTCATACCCTCCAAATCATGGATCCACGGCCATCCCTACTCCCCACCAACAAACCCAGACAAACCGGTCCGTGAATGCATCCCACATTTTGAAGATGATCCCAAGTCCAGATTTATGACCGAATTGGAAGACGCAGGGTGGAAGGGTGTACGAAACATGAAGGAGTTTTGGGAATTAATGGCGTTCAGGCAGGAGTGTAGTTTAGGTAAAAGCGTGGGCTTTCTTAGCGTTGTATTCGGCAGTGATACCCAACCGTCAACGAAACCAACGGGGAGGTCGAGGAAACGGAGGTCACCTGATGCTGATGGAGGGAATAGTAATACTGACTCGCGAAAAAGAAGAGGCGTGTTACCGATTAAGAGTGAAGATATTCAATCTGCTTCGACGTATACTATTGCTTCGTTACTACGAAATCCGACGACGAGGGAGGTTATCTCGCGTCGGTCGAGTACATTAAGTAGTAGATCTAGTAGATTTGTTGGTGGTGATGTGGCGGATGAGGAGGGAAAGGGCAATGGTGGGGGTCGGGTGTTGAGTAAGCGAGATTATGATCGGTTGATGGCTAGTTTGTTGGATAGTGACTTTGAGGGCATGAAGTGTGCGAGGGAGAGCTCGGAGCTGTGGATCAAGATGGCGGGGGGATACAGTTTGCCTATTATTTCGAAGGAGGGCGATGAGAAGGCCGAGAAAGCGGAAGGGAAGGGGGAGAAGGTGAATTTATTGACCGTCAGGAAGAAAGGAGAGGGTGAAGGAGTTACCATGCTGGTGCCCAGAAAAAAGTCGGAAACACCTGCTATGAATATTTTACAACCTAGAAAGAAGGAGAAAGGGGTGGAGAATGAACCGGAACCTGTTGTGAATATGCTACAACCTCGGAAGAAGGCAAAGGAAGTGGAGGAAGCCACGCCTACGGTCAACGTTCTACAACCTCGGAAAAAGGAGAAGCCCGTTGAAACAACAGCCGATAAACAGAAGAATGAAGTTACAGCGGATGAGAGCGAGAAGACAGTTTGATGGTTTTGTTATTTGGTGTCTAGCGTGTATGTGTATAATGAAGGGTATGGCGTTAGGGAATACCTCTTTGATAAGCGTTGTTATAGTCTTCTCTCCCATGATCGAAAAATAATTATCAATTCACAAATTATTTTCGCATTGTATTCCCAAAAGCCGTAGCAAGGCCATCGAATATGCAGTCATGAACCTTAGAAAAGCATATTTTGTTCGAAACTATATATTGGAGTCCAAAGCATATCTCGGAACATTTCGGTGTACACCAAACCAACTCCTTCAACATACCTCGAACATTCGCCCTAGAACACACACAACCAGAGATTGTGGAAATCCAAACCTCTTTTAAAAATTGGGGCTAAAGATATTTGTTGTTGTTTTGGATGCTCGAATTCATGCTTAGTGCAGTTATCGCATCCGGCCCACAATATATACAACCCACAAACCTCAGCTCAGCTCAGACCACAAAGAGATAGACACATGTACAGATCGATGGGCTCCAAATCGTTGTTGCGTCAGCATTCGCCCTCGTCCAACCCGCAAGAGCGTTAGCAGTCCAAATACCTACCCAATTATCGCCGTTATAAACTTTGAATGTGTACACTTTGCTCTCAGGAGCGTAGACGTAGCCTCTGTAATTGAGAACATAGTTCCCAGGCGAGTTTGGGTGGAACCCATACGGGGCATTTTGATCACCTGAGTTCACAATTCCCATATAAGTAGTCTGCGTGGTTCCAAATGGTGTTTGAGTCTTAAAGTACTCCGGAACGAAGCTTGCGTAATTATCAGACTCCGGATTCTCGATATATGGATCATCATAGATACCAACGCTGAGACCTGCATTGCTACACGAGGTATCTGGGAGATCCGAGTAGGTATTTTCGTTTCCGAACGCGGGGAACGGCGGCGCGGTTCCATCACATGAAGTCGAAACGATGTAATTTGAAACAAATTCATATTCGACGAACGAAAGGAATTGTCCATTTTGTTGATCCAGAATCTCCAAGATGAATGATGCGTCATAATTATTAGTCGCGACTAGAAGCCGAAATGGAGTGTAACTGCCCGCCTCCAAATCTAGATAAATGGTGTCGGTCTGCACATTCGTGGGCCAATTGAAAATCATATCTGCGTTCTCCGAGTCCCATAAAGTCAGGGATTTGGAGCCAACCCACAGAGCAACGTAGTTCCCCTGATTAAGAACATTGATAGTGTATCTGACAGTAAATGGTGAGTAAAAATACCCGCGATAGTTCAGCACAAAGTAGCCATCCGCAGGAGGGGTAAACCCATGTGGATTTTGGCGCTCCACTGGTCTCTGAAGGCCTAGCGCTTGAACTCCCGATTTACAATCATATGGTGTTGCAGCCTTGAAATAGTCAGGATCGAAGCTGGGGTTGGCTGCATCATAGGGATTATCGTAGATGCCCACTTCGATGCCAACATTGCCGCACGAGAGATCGGGGGTTGGTGGGGTAGTCGTGATCGTGACCGTCGTTGTTATAGTATAAGTAATAGTGCTTGCTGGTAAAGTGGTCGTCGAATGTATCGTGACCGTCCTTGAACTGGTGACCGTCTTGGCAAGGGTTTTTATGACTGTAGCAACGATTTTGGTTGTTGTAACATCGGCCGGGTTGATCGTCTCCGTTGTACGAACAGTGCTGGTGGCAGTCCTCAGTGATGTGAGAGTAACAGTCACTTTAGTAGTCGAGGTTGCTGGTATCTTGGTCAAGGTCACTGACTGGAGTGTAAAGCAATCACACCCATCTGGAAGGGCAGTAGCCCGCCTCGCTTTACGGAATTTGAGCGGGATATCCGTATTTGTGTAGTCTGTCGTCGTTTTCGTGATAATCTCCGTCACTGTGGTCGTTCTTCGTGGATTTTAGCTGATGTACTTCTACATAAATCTTGCCGATGGCAGATTTAGGAAATATGCTGTTCTTACCCTGATATTCTAGTGCTTAAGTTGGTAATGGTATTCGTATTTGTTAAACGGGTAGTTGATGTGGATGTTTTGGTCGTCGTCACCGACTCGGTGACCGTGGACAGCGGCCCCGTACGAGTCACTGACACCGTAGTAGTAAGACTTACGGTTGATAATATTGTTTTCGTGACGGAGACACTGGCGACAGGAGTTGGCGCGGTGGTAGTTGTGGTGCAAACGGAGCTTCGAATCGTATTCGAGGCTACAGGAAAATAAAAATAGCGATAAGTAACTTGATACACAAATTCATATGTTGGCATTAGAGCTATTAGACTCACTAAAGAAATCATGGCACAAGGAGGATTGTGATGCGTCTGTCGTGATCGAAACGCAGCTTGGGCTAGGCGACGGACATGAAGCTGCTAAAACACATACAAAACGCGCACCGAGAAAGGTGGCAAGGCAGAAAATTTTTTGGCCGATGAGCATTGTATAACTAGAGATGCTTCATCAGAGGAGATATGTCGTTTGCGCCATTTGAATAATAGAACCTAAGATACTGGGAGACCGGGTCTTTATGGCCGCACCATTGTGCCAAACCGCAATAACTCTCGCTACCCGAATATATCGTAGCATTGTTCGCATGACTAAAAGTTAAGTCTTGACCTTTGCATTGTTTCTCATTGTGATTTTGGAGACAGGTGGGAATTCGCTCGAGGGCTAAATAGCTCGCATGAAGCCTCAAAACCGCAATCAGCGATTTTCGTCGCTAGGTTACAACAAGTCCGCGTGGTGCCCTGGTTATTGTTAAATCCGGCTTGGGGTTCGCTGTAGTTAAATTTAAGCGACGCATCTCTGCGTAACGTACCCCGTTGTCGAATCGGAAGAATAATGGAATATTAATACTCTAGTAATAACGTCAAATTCGAGACGATTGACCGCATTTCTATCAGAGAATTCGAACCTAGTGCGCTGTTTAATTGGATAAATGCTGCAACGGCTGCAGGTGCGACTGTCCTGCGTCGCCAAGGACCATGCACCAGAGCTGCAGAGTATCACAAACCAACCGCTCCTGGGCCGCCGTGGTACCAAAAAACACGCCCAACTCGAGTACTCCCAGCTTTTTTATTTTGTGATTAAGGATTCGGTTAAACTCGGGGCCGGCGGTTCCGAACTTTCGCAGACTGAAGGCCTTCAATGTGAATTCTTGAAGATCCCGCATTCGGCAACACAAGTAATCGCGTTGTGTTTTCCGACGATGATTCTAACGTGGCCAACCGTTGCAAGAAGGACTCACTAAACTCGCTTCCAACGCAACGGTCTTGTCGTCTCCTAGCTGGGTATTCTCTGTTGGTACCTGTTATATTTTGTTGAGATACAGTAAGAGGGTTCTCCACATTCAGCCGCACTCTACGAGTGGTTCTTGTTTTCAGCTCAAACTGGAGTTGTTCGCCGCATTCAAATGCTCTGCGTGTGAGGTATTTTAGGTTGAAATAATTCTACTTTATTCCGCAAGAATTCTCCTCGCCATTATTAAGTCGTGCGGAGAACTGTTGCTACTTTTTGAGGAGCGCCAGCGAAATAGACATGGAGAAGCCCAATCAAGATAAGGTTGAGCGTTCCAACTTTATTTGCTGGGAATTGCCTCAGGCAGTTTTTATGCATCATTCAGTTTCTCTATCACCCGAAGGCGATAGACACTGCATGCCCCACTTACCACTCTTGATAAGTTTGGTGCGGCCGAAAGAATTGTCGTGATCGTAACAGAATAACGGTTTTCATCCGAAAACACCACGTCGGTTGTCGTGACTTCAAGTTCTGCAGTGGGTGATAAAATCACCATATGAAGAAACTTGAGAGCTAGCTCAGACTAGATTTCAATAACGCTCATCCTTTATATAGATACTGTATTGGAGGGGATATGATTCCTATGTCTATAGCTCTACTAGCATATGCTCTTATTTTTACAAAGCATGACGTTTTCTTCCAGTACAGCGAGGTACACAATAACCTTCAAAAACCTGATACCTCAGAGCCCTTTATTCATTCTAGTCCGCACAAATATAATTCTTCCCCTAGCTTTTCTTTAATATCTTGTAGTACGAGCCGTATTGGAGTGATGTAGGTTAACCCTGCTCCCCCTTGGTTATCACACCCCGCGGTCAATAGTCCTACAACTTGCAGTTTCGTGTTGAAAATGAAACTTCCCGAGTCCCCTTTCTCCGAAAATTGTCCTTCTTTATCATCGGCAGAAATAGACCACTCCACAGAGGCTCCCTCATTCTCTTCGATATAGACGGGGTCTTTCACTCCATTTATTGATCCAAAAGTGACTCCCGAACTGCGACCAATCTTTAGGACCCGTTCCCCTCGTACAGGATCTGCGATGTCGTGGTATTTTATCATTGCACCGTTCTTCAGAGATCTCCAAGGCCAGGAGCCACTTCGATACTTTTTAATTAGGGGTATCTATGACACAAGATTTTCATAGTTTTTAATATTATGATGAGTACAACTTAATTCCACGGTCTAGGGCTCTAACTGACCTTGTTGGTGCCTTCTCGATTTTGTGTGACTTTGAAGATACCCCAATCAAGAGAATGTCGCGTTTCTTTGTCTATGCCATAGCCGGATGTTGCTACGAATGCACCGAAGCTCCGGTCAAAACCTTTGAGTTCCTCAATCATTCCATTGCAGATTTCAATGTCATCCAGGATAATTTTGGTTTTATTGGCAGGTGCGCTCTCGCCCATGGTCTCATATTTCTCAACTAGAGACTTTAAAGCCATCTCGTTCGAGCTATTCTCATACTGGAGACGCTCAAGGGTGCTCTGGTGATCGCTGCAGGCCGGTTGCGCTATTGTTACCTCACCATTCTCAGGTTTGAACTGACCGTGGCGCATGCCGATCGTATTGAGATATCCGGGAATGCCTGCAAATTAAAGGTGGATTAATCAGAAATCTGAAATTTAGGGGCACAGATACACGCGGATCACGGAGCTTACTTGAAGTTGAGATACCGTACTGAACATCCATTGATGCCGAACGCCTTGTAGGGAGGACGACGTGGTGACACGATAAACCATAAACATCACCATTCCTTGACTCCAAATACCCGCCAACCGTCCCCGTGGACCAGCATATTCCCTTGACGCTTATTCCTACGCCGCAGATCAGTCGTCTTTCATATTCTCCTGCCCCAAGAGATGCTCCTTTCGTAACTCTAGCACGAATGAACCTCAACTTCGGGAAAATAGATTTTGGAAAGAGCGAGGCTCTCAAATTCTCAGTGACTGCATCCTCGTCCAATTTATTTTCAACTTCGCCGTCGTATATCATCGCAACCGCAGCTTCATTATCGACGGTGCCTAGATGGATAGCAGTCCATAGGACCTCATCACGATCGCGGAGGAAATCCATGATTTTCTCAAAATTCGTTTCCCAGTACTGAGCGGCCTCTGTATCCGGGCGAATGATTTTCCATCTCTCTGTCCTCTCAATATCCACAAAATCAACCCACTCACCCGAGTAGAGAACTCTTCGATAGGCACCACAGTCATCGAATGATTCACTGCCGCTGTCGCCCTCATGGTCATCCATTGACTTCATTGAAGCTCTAAGAGGCGATATTTGATTCGAAATTTGTTCTGGAATTCTCTTGTTGACCACAGTCGACAGCCGCTTCTTCCTCACCGTCAAGTGCTGGCCAGTTTGGCTAGGCAACTTGCTTATTCGACCTCTTAGCGTTCCATTCACTTCAGACCCTTTCGAAAGACAAGTTATCTGGCCCATGGCAGGCGTATATAAGCGTTTTAGTATGAAATTTGTGGATTCGTGTGTTATCAATATCGGAAACTGGCTTGGTTACGTTTTGGAAGGCAATGTGAGTAAGGAGAATGATGCTTAGGATTACATGATACGAAATCTATTTACTTATATAAACAATCTTTCGAGGACACTGTGGATTATCGAAAGATCTACGCTGGAAACTTAAACTTCGTACATGTCATCGCATACCTCCACTATTTGAGGTGAGATCGCCAGCTAGCACCGAAGGGAAAAACTCGCTCAATGTAACATCACGGCCTTACAACAAACACGCTCGTAAGGTTTAGACACATTTGATCATAAGATAATAGGATCGATCCTCCTGGTTCTTAGCGCAAATACTATGTGGCAAAAGCTGTAAAAGATACCAGTATCGACACCGAAACAGTTCGATACGTAGATCGTAGTATATCAAATAAACCTTTTATGTAGCCCATCTTCTCCGTCTTGCTGAGAATCTAACAAAGTACCTTCGCCAAATTTTGGATTTACGTGGGGCTAAACCTTAAACTACCACTGACGATACACATGTAGATCAGGTTATCAAGCATTAATATTAATACGGTCGGCCGATCCGAGTGATATCGAAGTTCTCCAGTATTGATGCGCGTTCTGACAAGAGAACAAAAATTAAACGTTTATTGTTCATCTTTATATGTTCGGTTTATATGCTTGATTACCGGCATCTGGCGTGCGAGAGAACTTAGGTACTGTGATTTTATGGCATTATTAATTGCTAAATCTAGTGAAATTGTTGTCCGATTTCAACTCAGGAATAGTAACCACCTTAAAACCGGTGATAATTCTGACAGCGAAAAAACAAAAAAGAAACTGGTGCCTTCGAGGCGGTCTCGGCCCAAACCTTCAAGATGGTTTTGACTTGAGGCCGAAAATCGGGGATACTGGTACTGTCGCCGAGCACGCGGAGTTTTATTCTTGGTAGGTTTTCAAGACTGATAGAACTCATCTATTAAGCTATTCCGACGATATCTTCGCAGTGATGAAGCTTTCAGCCCCCATCCCACCTTCAAGATCTTGCATAATTTGAATTGGCGTATACCCAGTTTTTGCGTGCAGAGACAACAAAAGTGTATGCGCCCCGTAGCTATATGCATACTATATGTATCTTTATGCCTTGCCTTCTAGGTACGACACCTTTTGTGTTGGGTGCGCCTCATTTCGGCGAGCGTGGTCGAACAGCTTTAAGGATCCGGACTAGCAGATGAAAGAGCTGAGACTACTTTCAAGGAGCTTTGAAATAGTCGGTTGTTGGATATTATCATGAAATACATATATATCAGCAACGATTTGATACCAAGACACCAATGAACTCTGCTTAGCGCTTCAATCGAATCAACTCGAGAAACTCGGACTGATATGATCTTGGATTCACACCTACCGTACCTACAACACCCCGACAAATCGATAATAAAACCGCGATACAGTTAAAATCACCATACAAAATGGATCCGCTCAGCACTAACCGGCAGATAGCTTCTCTACTTGACAGCTTGGATAACCTCGAACAAGCTCTTCGGTAGACCAAAAAACAGACCACGGAACTGTACACAGGCCATCCCGATCTCTCGCGAAGACTTCAAATCTTAGATTTCTTATCCAGCCGAGTAGTCGAGGCATCAAAATTAATGACCCCCGAAAAAAATTCAAATACTGAAACGGAATGAATCAATATCATATGAATCGATCAAAAACTATCAAGAAACTGGCAATGTAGAGTCTCTAAACAAAGCGATCATTGCTGATCAGCAGAATATCACATTGGCCGGAAATTACACCACGCTTGAAATGTTGGACAACCTCGTCGAGTTACTTGTGATACGGTTTGAAGGGTTCTGACTAATCGACGATATCAACCGCGCTATCGAGCTTACAGACGCAGCAGTCACGGTGAGCGCTGGGCTCATCGTTTGAGCAATCTTGGGGTCCGGCTTCGGCAACGATTTCAGCGAACAAGATCGGCCGCTGACATTGATCGTACTATTAAAGTAATGAAAATAGCAGTTGCAACTATACCACAAGACCATTCAAAACGAGCGGTGTGTTTGTGCAATTTTGGAACCTGTCTTGCCCTGCGACCTAGGTAGAACGGGCTGATTGAGAACCTTAATAGCGCTATTGAATTTTCTGAAATGGCAGTGGCGCTTACACCCCGTGAAGGCCCCGGTAACACTTGCGCTCGCTTGCTAAATAATCATGCGAACAACCTCGCAGAAAGATTTGATCGCTCAAGGTCTATAGACGATATTAGCCGCAGTATTCAGGCTGGTGATATGGCACTTAGTGCTATCCCAGATATTGCATAAAATAATTCTCTACTGGCAATTATTTTAAGGAACCTTGGAGATCATCTCGGGAGGCAATTTAAGCAAACAGAGGTAATGGAAGATATCAATCATGCTATCATTGTCCTCAATAATGCATTAATTATTACACCACACAGCTACCCTGATTGGGCAATGCATCTAGGCCTAATGGGATATATGCTTGGGACACGAACAGGTGCGATGGAGGACCAGGAGCGCGCCCTTGAGGCTGCTGAGAAAATCATCAGTATGACACCTGAAAACCACCCTCATCAGGATATATATCTAATTAACCTTGGAAACCGACTTGCGGAGCGGTTTGCACGAAGTGGATCGATTGAGGATATCAATCATACTATTGAAGTTACTAATATGGCTATAAGTATTATGCCTAAGGACCACCCCCATTAAGCCAAGTATTATAGCTGCCTTGGGAATCGGCTTGGGTGTCAATTTGGACGAACTGGATCTATGAACGATATCAATCGCGCTATTCAGGCTGCAAATATTGCGGTCTCCGGTACTCAAAACAATATTAATCATACTCTGGATTTGCATAACCTTAGTAACTGGTTGGGAAGGAGATATGCACGGATGGGGTCGACAGACGATCTCAATCGTAGTATTGAAGCTGCAGATGAAACAATTAATATTTCACGAGGCCACCCTGACCAGCCCCGTTATTTTAGTATTCTTAGTTGCTGGTTTGAAATACAGTTTGAATGGACAGGATGTATGGATGATTTCAATTGTGCCATGGAAACTGCACAAATGGCAGTAAATGTTGTACTATAAGACCATGTTAGGCAAGCAAACTATTTAAATACACTTACCATATGCTTTGAAAAGCGATTTTATCGGACAGAATCTATTAGTGATCTCAATCGCGCCGTCGAACTTCTAACCATGGCGATAAGCGCTACGCCTTTGAACGACCACCACGATCGGACAACTTATTTGCACAGCCATGGAAACTTGCTCGTAGCTTGATTTGATAGACTTGGGTTGGCGGAAGATTTAAACTGTGCACTTTCTTTGTATGAAGAAGGTGTGGCTTGTTATAATACCCCTCTATCTCATCATATTCACTTAGTTTGGCGGGCTGCGGGTATTCGGGCGAAGCGGTTAGAGTGGGACTCGTCGAATGCACTGTTCAAAAAAACATTCAGAAATCTTGTATTTGTAAATCCGCAGTTATTGGATAATACTAATAAATAATTTATTCTTGAAAGCTTCGCGGGGTTCGTATCTATGGCAGTGGTTATTTCTCTTAACGCTGGGAAATCTCTTTATCATGCTTTACAACTTCTTGAACAAGGCCGCGGTATTATCGCAAGGCTTTTAATGGAAATACATAGAGATATCTCCAGGCTTAAGCAACAGCATCCTAATCTAACAGATTAATTCATTTCCCTTCAAGCGCACTAAACTCACCAGCGGGCGAAACGGCCTCCCAAGATTCGACAGACCTTACGCTAGATGCCAAAAATAAATCACGTCAAGAATTAGATTTAAAATTTAATGAACTTGTTGTAACAATTCGTGCTCAACCTGGATTCAACAACTTCCGAAATGATGGATGCTACAACTTTTAGGCTTATCATTGTTATTAATTTGAGTTTTTACCGCTACAACGCGTTTATTGTATAAACCAATTAAATTCGGGTTTTGGAACTATCAAATCTTATACGAGAAAAAGTTGAACAGCATGCTCGCGATATGCGATCAACCTTTTGTACCGAAACTTTGGAGTGGCTCTGGGATACTATCTGTTGCCCAATTCTCAGCGCAATCAGGTTTACTAAAACCATGTCTGATAATAATTAACCTCGACTATGGTGGATTCCAATGGGTTTGCTTAGCCAGCTACTGCTGCATGCAGCAGGATATCTACATGGGCAAGATTCTATTAAAGCCGTACTTGACAAAGTAATATCATTCTATATCTTATCAATCAAGTCATTGATTTACAGACGTCAGTATCAGATTTACAATTCCTCTGGATCAGAAACCGATCAGGCTCTCCTAGTAGCTATGACACAAACTCTAAATCTACTGGTAAATTAGGATCTCCCTTTTGTCTAATGGAAAATAGATATGTTAAAAGAGCTTTACACTGCCCTTAAATTAAGGTGTGTGATGCCAGTATTACGAAAAGACGAAATCTTAGAAATCCTACCAAGTTATAAGATATTCCATTTTGTAAGCCAGGATCTTCTCATCCAACCGAACCTTCTCAGAGTTACCTACTTCTTAAAGATTGGAAGGCGAACCTACTAACGATAGGAGACATCCGCAACCTCAAACTCCACCAACCGTTTCTTGAATATCTATCAGCGTGTTTAACTGGCGTGAATAAAGTCAAAAGTCTTGTTAACGAAGGAATCCATCTCATCAGTACTTTCTAATTAGCAAATTTTTGTTATGTAATTAGCACACTCTAGGAAGTATCGGATAAATACTGCATTAAAATTGCAAGAATATTTTATGAAACGATGCGGGACAAAGAAATGATGGATGCAATGGTTTGCCGCGCGCTCCATAGAGCTGTAAGGGCGCTGCGTGATAGAGAGATCGGGGAAACAGGAGCAAGGAATGCCAAACTAGTAGAAGCCGGAGACCCAATAGACATTCAAACGGTTTATTGGGCTCTATACGTTCACTTTGGTGTTTAAGAGAAGGGAAGGAGTCGACTAATATGCCCGATAATCTATCTTGGGCTGTTACATGTAAGGATGCTAGTAAGATAGATTCCGTGCATGAATATCAGAAGCCTAGGTTATTAAAAAAAAAATCTAATTCCAAGAGAAAAAATCTAATTATTTCCTTTAAGAGTAAATCTTACGCATGGAAAATTAGCACACCGACTATAATGTATATTGCCAGACTGCTTTCGGGATCTCGAAATCTTCACAAAGCTGCAGAATTATATTATCAAACAAACTGTGTCATAACTCAGACTAAAATTAGTAAACCATCAAGCTATTCTTCTTGAGATTTATGGGGATCCAAAGACACCAATGGAGGCCTTCAATATCCATGCATCCATTTTCAAGTTACCCATCAATCACGATTGTTTTCACAGGCACCAAGACCTCTCGCTGCCCCAATTTGCTGAACATATAAAATTTGCCGAACGCTAGCTTGTTTGGGTGTATTCCAGATATTTCCAAATTTGTAAATTACAAAATAAGTCTTGCACGACAACGTATGGAAGCAAAGATAAAAAAAGGAATATTTGAAAGACAGAAGATATCAAAAGTATGTATTATTAAAACAGGTAAAACTCCGAACAAGCCAGAAGAGAAAGCGACGGGAAATATTACTGCCCCCTTAACCGATACGAATCCTCCCATATTGGTCGTAATACAGACGCTCATCCTGCCTTACCCACACTGGCTTCTCTACATTTTGCCAATCCATACCCTTAACGCCCCAGACGGCTTCCATTTCTTCCCTGAACTTAGTTTTCTTCTTCTTTCCCGCTATCCTTTCTTTTTCAAAGTAGACGTAAGCGGCATAAAATATCCTAGTGCCACATCCGCCAGTCTTGCCCTTATGGGCAACAAAACGTTGAAAGCTGGTCGCTGCGATGGGTTTATCGGGTTCGGAGGTGCAAGCCGCAAACGCACGAAGGAGGGAGGCTTTGGTATGCATTGTGCCGGTCTTCGACTGCAAAGCTGAGGTTATTTTACGGCGTATGACATCGCCTGTGTCGTACACTGGGACGGTATCTGTTTCCTCTCCCTCAAGGTGGACGACCGATATACATTCCGGTAGCTCCCCCTTTTTAGGCGCAGCCTTTTTGGTTTGCGCTGAGGTAATCTTGGGGTCTGTTCCGACAGAGGCAGGGGCATTAACCGCAGCTGCTCCAGTTTTCTTCTTCAGACTCGATTTTGGTGCGGCCTTTGGTTTAGCTCTTGGTGCTACCATTGTGATAGGATTTGGTATCTAAGTTGAAGGATAAAAAAAATGATGAATGAGTGTATTTGAAGTGAATGTGAACAGAATTTTGTAGAAATCATGGCTATTTATTGAGCAAGTGAGGGGCACCACGCGTTTTCGTTCACGCGCGATATTTGTTTACTTTGTGGTCAATTGCGTCACTAGCGCGGGATTTTGAAATTGCGGGTCTGAAAGGCTCTCTGGCCCAAGCCCTGGTCGTTGAGGACATTCTTCGGACCAGTAGCCACAAAACTGACAGCAAAAATAAATGCAGAGGTGACGATGTTATTCGAGCTCGATCTGAAGCATAAAGACCAATTTATACAATGTCGTGCTGCAGAGTTATAATTATACTACATTGCTGCAGGGCGACGATAGTTGCAAGCGAGACCCGATACAATGGTTCGGTTTCCAATCCTCAGAGAAAGTCATCTTAAACGCCGAAAAATATATATATGGGGGTGGGATTAAATTTTTATTCATGTTTTCCTTATTAATGCTTCCCCAACTCGTAGAACTTCCAATGTAGGTACACTCCTACCCGATTTTTGCGGGTCCTCCCGGCGCGAAGATCTGCGTACCGAGAGTTGTGTGATGTCGGAATTGTGTTGTGAAGAAGTTCGACATGAGGCAAAATGTAATATTCAACGAGGCCGCTGCTTATATCACCTCAAAAGAGACTAACGTATTCTGGTGGGAAGTGAAACGGGACAGGAAGTAAACCACAACAAACAAACCGAAATTTTGTATAAGCTTCACCTCGTATTTCACACCATCATCACCCATCTTCACTACAACCACCACCATCACCACCACCGCTACCACCACCCATCACCAAAACCAATCGATATTATTATTATTAATTATGATATCAATATTATTACTAACACTATTTTCACCAGATTTAAGCTAATAGCTAGCCCAAAAACCAAGTTCCAAATTATATTAATTTTATATATCTGTTAAAAGCTGTCAAGTTATAATGTCAGGCCGCGTTAGCTGATATCACGTATATATACGGTATATGGCAACTAGACGCCGAAGTCTAGTTATCTTGCTTTTTAGTCCAGTACGTACGGCCATAGTACGTCCTGACATATAATTATTAATAACTATTAAATAATGGGTTCATATAAATATATAATTTAATTAATATTAACTGAAAGCTGGTATCTATTTTTATTATAATATTTATCGTTCTAAGAATAATAAAGACAATTATGGTTTGGATATTTTTATAACAAGTTGCCTTAATAGACGTGTTTTTAAATAATAAAATGTATATAGTTTTTTGTTGTGGTTCACTTCCCGTCCCGTTTCACTTCCCACCAGAATACGTTAAATCGAATATAAACAGAGATTTTGACTGAGCAGGTCTAAGGGATGTGAAGCCTTTCGACTAGGAAAGCGAAGGTGATTTTCGATCTCCAAATTTGCAAAGAAAAACATCTTTGACCAAACGAAAAGAAAAAAGAGATTGAGAAAACTATTAGCTCTCACAGAAGAGCTCAACTTAACCTAAAATAGTCGTCATGAGTGTCTAACAAATGGATCCAAGTGGGCGGGATTCTTCTTCTGGCCACATTAATATCTGTAAATACCAGACGCGGTGAGATGAGGATGAAATATCTCCCCTTCAAAATCGGTTTAATCTCGATTCCGATCACCCTTTCCCGACTCGTCCGCTTTTTTCTAGCTAGCTCTCAAACTTTTAATTTCGTCTAGAATTACGATACCAATCAATCGAAATCCCTTGCATGTAAGAGAGCGTGAACTTTGAAGAATAGATAACCTTCTTCTCTTACAGCGCAACGGCTTTCTAAATTTAGCTGCTGCCTGATCAGAGACAACCTGCGAGGCTAAGTTAAAGGCCAAAGGCGAACAGCTATCAAATAATATGTGAACTTTTTTTTCTTCCTCCTTACATTATGATGCTAGAAAGCATTATAATGACCATCAAACTTTTAATTGAGATGACAAAAGCGAAGTGAGGGTCAAAATTTTTGTCCGTCATTTCTAAATACGGCAGCGTGGAGTGTATATTCGCCTGCCAAGGTTATCAACTTAGCTTCCTGATATAAACTTGGCAATCATCGGTGCATTGATCCGCGAAACCAAGATGTTAAGCCAGAAATAATATAAACATCGAGCCTTCTTCCGGATAGATGGTACCTTAATAATTACCATTGAACAATTTTACTTGGTACATTCGAATCCTTCAAAGGCGTCGACTTTTTAAAAAACACTCTTCCCCAATTAATATCTAAGAACAATCAGACAGTCTTCTTATCTAGCGAATACCCCCAGAAGTCCAAATGGTCAACTTTATTGCTTACATTTCCCTCCTCACCACCGTCGTCTCTGCTACTTTAATAAAGTGGGACAGCCGCTACTCTTTTTTCCATCACCAGCGCTCTCACATCCTTCGACTGCTCTAATGCCCCCGATGGATTGATCGCCAAAATTGATTCTGAGAATCTGCTAGAGCTCGGATATAACTTGAATCCAAATGTCTACGTCGCCGCTACCCCCTTTATCAAAGAATCGGATTCTCCAAACTGTGGTAAATGCTACCAAGCCCGCAACCCAAAGAACAACAAGAAAATTTATATCGTCGGTGTTGATAATGGTGGAAAGCGCATCGTTACGAGCGAAGAGGCTTTCCTGTCTCTCATCACACCCGGTTCCAATGAAGAGACTTTCCACGTTCACTTGGTCGAGCTGCCACCTGCGAAGTGCTTCACCGAGGAATTTCTCGAGATAGAAGTTGACGTTTAGTTTTGAGTTATTTGCTGGGCTATTCTCGAAATCTTTCAAATCAGATTCAGAAAACAGAATATTCTCGCAAAAAGGGGTTAAATTTGAGTAGATAAGATACCCGATGTACTAGTAATTACTATATATTCTCTCATAGCTTGTTAGTGGCTTCACAAATTTAGCAAAGATTTTAGCCTCGAATTTGGTTTTTGAATCATCCCGCCAAGCGTGCACTTATTGATTGCCACCTCAGAAGACCTCCTTATCAGTCGAAAAAATGTTATATTGAAATTGCAGCAAAACAGAACTGAGAACGATGTAGCGTAAAACAAGGTACAGGTAATTGTGCTGTCAAAACCATGGGTCTGTGACACCAATAAAAAAAATAACAAAATATAAATAACTTAATTATTTAAATTGGATTTATCATTTAATTTCAATATTTATAGAGATGATACTACTGTGCTCTGCCCAAGACTACTCGCTCTAGTGCCAGAGGTTATTTGGCTTTAAATCTCTAACTTCTAACAATAAATGCCTTGACTATTAAGTCTAAGTCTCGACATCTCATTGTGTCAGCATGTCAGCACAATCTCTCGTCCATCATATGTTGTATTTTTAGCACGGCGGCGTGTCAAAGTACAGCCACAGTGGCACCAAGTAGCGGCTGACCATACACTAAATCACATACCTCCCGAACCAAAAGTGGCTGTATCCATCTAAGACCATTTTAATGTAATTTAGTATACATAAGAATTACATTCCAGTATTTTTGTAAGCTACACCAGCAAATTATCCAATTATGATATTATATTGAGCATGCTTCTGTTCATGATTCTCGTGCAGTTTTTGTTCGATAGTTCAAACAAAGTATCCATACGGAAGTAAGTAGATCGCCGTGTGTCAATGGCTGCTAGCTTATCTCGGAACGGCTGAGATGGGCGGTTGTCGATCGCTCTGCCGATCTAGCAAGCTCGCTCACCGTATCAGCAACAAATTTGCGAATCACTTCTCGCTCCACGGAATTACTGATAATTGACACTCTTTGGGGAAAAAGGGGAGGGACTGAAATTCCAGGATATAATTGTAGCGTGCTAATGTGGAAATCAGCTCTAAACTTTCTAACTTGAATTTAGGACCTCGTGACCAAAGCATCAGTCGATCACTACCGTAAAGACGAAATTCTTGCTGTAATTTGATTCAGAATTCCGGAATATTCCAGGTGATTAAATGAAGCTAGAATTATGGCCAATAAAACGTGATGAAAGAATTCTGTTGTTTACAAGATATTTTTTGTATATAAGCTTGGTGGAGTTCCCTCTCAAAAATCAAATAACTTCTGTCTGATACAAACGCGAGATACAATTTACCCTTCACCTATCGTTAGCCCCACCAATCCGAGATATTTTCTCATAAATCAGTTGCGGCGCACAAAGTCGAGATATCCTAGTACGGTCCGCGATCAAGAATGTTACTCTCGAAATTGTTCCTCATCCTCAGCGTGAATACGCTTTATATCACTGCTGCCCCCGTCATCAACCCCGTCATCGACCTCAAGGTTGGCAAAACCGTGGATGGTGCCGTGGTACGGAATCTGAGTTCTACCTACTATTGTTATAGTATCAACTGCTAATAAGATGACCTATCTTTCAGAAGGATGTCACCGACACTGCGGGCCACACTGTGGATCAGGTGGCGTGTATACTAGGTTCGCCTGGTTGTCCCCCAGGCAATAAGTAACTTTGGCCTAGGAATTTGCGCTTTGTGCATCGCTTAAATAAGTAATAGACAGGTGGAGGACCAGTTATCACAACTTGACACCTAAATAATATAGTAATCCATCTAACCTACTATGAATAGATGGATTTCACCCAAATCCATATAATATGTTATATAAGTTTTAATCAATGTTCTTGAATTAAGAAATTCGTTGCTTTGTGCAAGCCGCTGAGAAGGCTTACGGTTTCGCTTCCCCTTTCCTTGAGAAAGGAAATGTGTTAATATTTTGCATGAGCCTTGGCGTGATCGAATATCTTGTATCAGATAAGCGAAAGGATCTGACTTTCATCCTGACTACCCAGAAACAATCCCTCTTCAGATCCTTGGTATATTTGCGAAAGCTTGCTCCCCTCGTTTCGAGGCTAGTTCCCCCTTTCCAAGCCAGCTCTTCAAATAATAACCTCTGATTCCTCATACCCAATGAATATTTCTCTTTAAAATTGTATCAAATTTTATGAATACCTAAATTATTTTCGAATATCCCATTTCAAAATTCTTAACGCTCCGCAAATCAAGCAGCTGGTGCCTGGCGACTATATTAACACAGGTGAGTGGGAACTATTTAGCAAGTCGTTCAACAGGCGATCGGTGTTAACAGTAAATAATAATTAAGGCTTTTGGTTGCTAGGTTATTCACCATCTTACCGATTTTGGTTGAGTAATAAGTGGTATATAACTGTAGTACCTGGTATATTGATGGAAAAAGCTTATGCGATTGGATATGGCGGAAATCGATTTATGGCTCAAACTCTTTAGCTTGAATTGGGTCACGAACTTACCCGTACTTGATTTTGACTAGCATCCTGTTCCCCATGAGTATCGAGGTTCGATCCCGTATCAGTTTGGCATAGCAGCCCGCATCAACGGTGTCTGATCAATATCCAGTAAGTCAATCACATGCTCTAACAACCCAGATTTGTTCCTAAATATTTGCTCAGCCATGTGAAAAGGGCTGACTATATGGGATCGTCGCTTATCCCATCAAATGGTGGAATTTTATCGTACGAGAGTGGAATTCCTCTAGCACTTGGAATTGGAAGGGGAAGAAGACCAGAGGAGCGGACCTTGGGAAGTCGGAGCGATCAGCGTATTAGAGGAGCGAAGGGGGTTCAGCTTTTTTCTCAGTGGAAATTAACAATTAGCCCGGGTCTTTTCCCATTCATATAATAATTTACCCTCGCCGTGAAGATTGAAAGAAAGGGTCAAAATTTTTCGTGTCTTTTTGTGGTTACCACGGATTTTTTATTCTGTCGGCCATCGATATTTACCTTAGCGGCTTCAGGTGACAGGAAGCGGTTCCCTGAACGGTGCGGCAACGACTGCGCGCCACAACAATATTCAAAGAAAGAAAAAAAGCCCATTGGAACGGCGGTCTGGCGACGCGACTACCGCAACCCCGCCAACTTTGATAGTCGGCAACCTGGCTTCACCGCAACATTCAAGGCTCGACCCTGAGCAGGTCTCCGCTCCTGCTTCCGCCTCTAATGGGCGGGCCGTGAATAATGAAATCACCACTGCTTCCGAGGCTTCAACTCCGGGGAGGCGGGCATCCCTTAGAAAAAAACCCAAAACGTGGTACAGGTGGAATCCCCTCAAGCCGAGGGTGCCACCGCCCGTGCCTGAGATCCGGGAAGTCAGCAAGGAGAAGAGTTCGGGCCTTTTCTCCCAGCTGAGTTTTTGGTGGATCAATAACCTCATGACTGTAAGCTAAAATATAATCTTTTCGGTTATTATTTATTTTCGCTAACACTGTCGTAGGTTGGCTACAGCCGCCCTTTGGAACTGAACGATATACCCATACTAGCACCCGAACGCCGTGTGGAGCCCGCCGTCGAGAAGATCAAGGAGCAGTTCAAGATGAGAGTAGCCCGAGGTGACAAACAACCTCTGCTCATGGCGCTCAACCACGTCTTCTTTCGCACGTTTTGGACCGCTGGTGCCTGTCGTCTCCTGAGCGACATCCTGTTGGTTCTCGCACCCCAGATGCTTCGTTACCTCATCACTTTCACAGCAAAAGCATATATCGGACAGCCAGAGCCTATTGGACGTGGCGTAGGTCTAGCGATCGGGCTTGTACTTATGCAATGGACGGCCGGCACCGCCGTTAATCAATTCTTGTACCGAGGCATGTTGACAGGTGGCATGGTCAGAGCAGCACTCATAAGTATGATCTACGAAAAGTCTCAGATTATTTCGTCAAGAGCCAAAGCAGTGGGAAGAAGAGCCAATGCCGATGATTCAAAAGAGCTCCCCGAAGTGGAGAAAAATGCCAAAAGTGCAGCTTGTCCTGGGGCTACAATGGATGATATACCTGGCTGGCCCAACGGCAAAGTTGTCAACCTAATGGGAACGGATACGTACCGCATTGATCGAGCCTCTTCGTGGTGCCACATGTTGTGGACCGCCCCGATCCAAGTATCCATTACAATTGCACTTTTGGTAGTCAACATTGGTGTCTCCTCTCTTGCTGGTCTTGGTTTATTTTTGTTGATGACGCCTTTTCTCATGTGGAAAGTTGCTGTCCTCACTAAAGAGAGGAAGGCTGTTAATCAGTACACGGATCAGCGAGTCAGTTTGATCCAAGAGATTCTACAGGGAGTCAAGTCTGTCAAGTTGTTTGCCTGGGAAGAGAGCTTCCTCAAAGAGCTCAGAAACTTGAGGAAGCGAGAGATTAAAGCGATCCAGTTTTTATTGGCAGTGAGGAGTGCTGCGACCGCGGTTTCCCTGGTAAGCTTCCTCTTCAATTTTAGATTACCTGATTTACTCGGCACAAATGTAAAGCTACGTGGGTGATGAAATTACCACTAATGCCTTCTCTTACAGTCGCTCCCAGTGTTGGCTTCAATTCTCGCCTTCGTCACATATTCGCTGCTTCATCCTGGGCTAAACCCGGCCACCGTTTTTGCCTCTATTGCTCTTTTCAACGCCCTTCGGTTGCCTCTCAATTTCTTACCCGCTATCATCGCCACATGTATCGATGCCTTCCTATCACTCCAAAGAATCCAAGAATACCTACTCCAAGAAGAAGAGCCCGAACAACGTGTCATAGCTCCAGAGCAAAAGGACGCTTTTGTTCTTAAAGACGCTTCTTTTACTTGGGAGACAGCAGCTCAAAAGCAAAAGGAACTTGGAAAGAAGGGAAAGGGAATGAAGGGAGAGAAGGGAAAGAAAGCACCGGAGCAAAAACCAGTCTTGGACGAACAAAAGACAGATGCAAAGAACCTGCAACCATTCTCTATTAATAACATCAATCTCAACATTCCCAGACAAGAGCTCCTTGCCGTCATTGGTGCTGTCGGCTCTGGCAAATCGTCCCTCCTCGCTGCCCTTGCAGGCGACATGAGAAAAACAAGCGGAGAAATCGCTCAGGGCGCTAGCATGGCTTACTGCCCACAGTCCGCCTGGATCCAAAATACCACGGTTCGAGAAAATATTATTTTCGGTCGACCATTCGATCCCGTATGGTATAAAAAAGTAATAGACGCGTGTGCTCTCAAGCCTGACCTCGAAATGTTACCTCATGGCGATATGACTGAGATTGGAGAACGTGGTATCACCGTGAGCGGTGGGCAGAAACAACGACTCAACATCGCTCGGGCCATCTACCACAACTCGAATATCCTTCTCTTAGACGATCCATTGAGCGCAGTCGACGCTCAGGTTGGCCGCCACATGTTCAATGAGGCAATCAGCGGGCTTCTCAAGGACAAATGTCGTGTTCTGGCAACCCACCAACTTCACGTTTTGAGCCGCTGTGACAGGGTTATTGTCATGGTTGATGGTAGAATCAGCGCCATCGGCACCTTCGATGAATTGATGGCAACAAACGACGACTTCAAACAAATGCTTTCAATGACTGCCAGTCAAGAAGCTCCCGAAAAGGCCGAAGCAGAGTCTGAGGCCACACTTGATGAGAAGAAGCAAAAGAAAAAAGGCAAAGCACTCATGCAAGAGGAGGAGAGAGCTACGAAGAGTGTCGGTTGGGGTGTGTACTATGCATATATCAAGGCCACTGGATCTGTTTTCGTGGCTCCGATAATTATTTTGTTTTTGTTCACATCACAAACGACAAACATCATGAGCACAATTTGGTTATCGTGGTGGACTAGTGGTCGCTTTGGTCTTTCCGAAGGTGTCTATGTGAGTTCATTCAGCCCTGTCTCGTAAACCAGACGTGCAGCACGAAGTCAGCCTCTTTTCGATAATGCTAGAACGTTGCTAATATTGTGACGTGGGTAGATTGCTGGATACGTTGGCCTTGGTATCACGCAAGCATTTTTCATGTTTATCTTTGCCTTCACGCTCACGGTTTCCGGCACCGAGGCCAGTAAAACACTTATGCAGAAAGCAATGAGAAGCATCCTGCGTGCTCCTATGTAAGCAGTTATATACACTTTAAATCTCTTCAAGATCTCAGGGCCCTTTCTTACCTGGATAAAAAGGTCATTCTTTGATACCACACCCCTTGGAAGAATTATCAATCGCTTTTCTAAGGACGTTGATATCATGGATAACAATTTGACGGATGCTATAAGAATGTACTTATTCACGGTCGCAATGGTCTTATCGGTTTTCATTCTCATCATTGTATACTTGCCATGGGTAATTATTGTTTCTTGGTCTCGCCCCCGGCTCCTAGGCCTTAAATCTCTCAATAAGACAGTAACTAACACATCAAACATAGTTCGCCATCGCTCTCGCTCCACTTGGTTGTTTCTTCTTCTGGGCTGCTTGCTTCTACCGCGCTTCGGCGCGTGAAGTTAAACGTCACGAAGCCGTTCTTCGCTCAGACGTTTTTTCGAGATTCGGTGAAGCGTTGAGTGGAACCGCGACAATTCGTGCGTATGGGTTACGGGAACACTTCAAATCCGTGATAAATAAAGCGATCGACCAAATGAACTCCGCATATTTTATCACTTTCGCGAACCAGCGGTGGCTAAGCATTCGTTTGAATATCGTGTCTCTCGGTCTAGTCTTCACAACTGCCATTCTCGTTGTAACCTCCAGATTCAATACAAATATTAATCCTTCCACAGCAGGCGTCGTTCTAAGCTACATCTTACAAGTTGTGGGAATGATTCAATTCATGGTAAGACAGTTTGCGGAGGTCGAGAATGCGATGAACTCTGCGGAGAGGATCCACTACTACGGTACCCAACTCCCACAGGAGGTTGCGGTCCACACATCGATCATACCAGCGCCTTCTTGGCCTGAAAATGGCGAAATTATCTTTGAGAATGTGAAGATGAGATACCGAGAAGGCTTACCCCTCGTTTTGCAGGGCTTTGACTTACATGTTCGAGGCGGCGAGAGAATTGGTGTTGTTGGAAGAACGGGTGCCGGAAAGTCTAGCATAATGAATACCATATTCCGACTAACTGAGCTTGCTGAGGGCAAAATTACGATTGATGGGATGGATATTAGCAAAATTGGCTTACAGGATTTGAGAAGCAAGCTGAGCATCATCCCACAAGACCAAACCTTGTTTCAAGGCACCGTTAGGAGCAATTTGGATCCATTCGGAGAACATACCGATTTGGAGTTATGGGATGCTCTCAGACAAAGCTACTTAGTCCTACCAGAGGACTCGGCGGATGGTCAAGGACAACAAAAGAAGGAACGAGTTACCCTGGACACACCAGTTATCGAAGAGGGTCTAAATTTCTCTTTAGGCCAACGACAGCTCATGGCATTGGCGCGTGCCCTCGTTCGTGGTAGCCGCATCATCGTCTGCGACGAGGCAACTAGCAGCGTTGATGAGGAGACTGATAGAAAGATTCAAAAGAGAATGGCAGAAGGATTTGGCACGAGTACGGTGCTATGTATTGCACACAGACTCAGGACTATTTTGAAATACGATCGGGTGGTGGTGTTGGATAAGGGACGAATTGTGGAGGTCGATACGCCCCTGAGACTTTGGGAAAGCGGTGGGATCTTTAGGGGTATGTGCGACAGAAGTAAGATTCGAAGGGAGGATTTTGGAGGAATCGAGTAGATTTATACATTACCGCAACATCTCACGCGATCGAACTAATCTTTTACGATCTTATTCGGATCTCATATCATGACGCATCATCTTCAAAGCCTACAGTACCCTACAGTTTATTAATTTTAACACATCTTGAAGATACCAACCTTGTTAGATACCAGCATTTTCTGACCAGAATCTATATATACCTATATATATACACTTGTTTTTTGAAAGGAGAGGCTGAAAGCTGAGGAGCTCCCAGGGGCCCAGCGAGACGGCGTCACATATCCCCCCAAAAATTGGTACTCATTCTTCCAGTATTTTTTCGTTAGATATTTTTGCCTATGATGAGACAACAAAGATGGAGTTCTGTCGAAGGTAGAGATAATCCTCCTGCGCAACTTCCACAGAGCGTTTCAGGCCATGAGCTATTTCTTCTCCCCAATTATTGGTCCACTTTTCAAATTCTTCATCCAGACTCGTCTTCTTAGGCTCCTATCATGGTAGTTAGGAAATATCTCCATTTTATAAATGATAGAGCTGGCGTAAACGTACGAAAGAAGGGTCAATGCCCGTAGACCCAGACAAAGAAGCTAGCCAGGAATCGCCTTGCCCAGAATCGTGCTTTGGCTTGCTCTCTTGCCAGTTCAATATCATACCCTCCTGGTCGATACCAAACGTTGCAGAAATGGTTTTCGTGACATTCTTGGTATCATGGACTAACTCGAGAGCATCAACTATGAGAGGAGACGCCCCCTGCTGTCGGTACCAGTCATAGAGCAATCTTGTCGTCCTGAGAGCTGTATTGATCGGCCAGTCCTCGTCACCAATTTTAACCCCGATAGAATCGACCCCAGCTCGATAATAGGAAGGAACGAACCGGACTGGGTTGCAAATAAGGAAAACCGGAACGATACCTAGGAGGAATTCTGGAGGTAATACTATTGGACAAGGGACCTCGGGCTTATCTAACCTGATAGCCAATTTAGATTGAAGTTTAACTACGGGTGTTGGGGCAATCTCCCTCGGGGTTGCAAATTGGAACTCAGCCGCCGCGACTTTCGGATCCAGCAGGAAGTACGCATGATCTTTAAGAACGGGTGTTTTCCCCTAAAGATTGTGCAAATTATTGCATCCTTTGTTAGCGGTCAAGGATCTATCCCAGTAATAATTTATCACTTCATCTTTGTCACCTTCGCTTGCGATTCGGTTATAAAGTCCGTGACTTTCTGGAACGCCATCTGATATGTCATCGCTTTATCGTCCTCAGACTGAGAACCCTTGGCGCTATCAAGTTGCAGCGTCTGGCGCATTGTCAAATGCTCTGGGCCCCACATGTATGCCGCGTCGAATGTATATGTCTCAATCGCCAGCTGTGGGTGCTGAGATATTATTCTCACAAACAAGTTGGAAGATACCCTAGCATGACTAAAGATATAAATCGGCTTCGCAGAGGTTACCATTTTCCCGGATTAGCAATATTCAGTGCTATGATGTTTTAAAATTAGTTTCAGTCTGCCGCTTGTACGTATGTCATGAGGTCATTGCAATTAGAACTGGCGAACGCGATGATTCAAGTCCGGCCCAACAAAGCTCGAGGATATGAATGAGCAAAAGCCCATTGCTAGAAGGACACAATAATTGTTGGAATGAAGAGCAGAACTTTCCTCGTCTGTGATTGGCCATAGAGACACGTTAACACGCTCCGAAAAAGCGTATATCGAGCCAATCAGATATTTCTTGAACTATGCTAGATAAGGAAGGTTGCCACGTAAAGAGTAATATACTTGCCCGAATCAATTGGTTGAGACGCTCTCTTCCCCAGAATACTATATCATCCTATGCTTACAAATGACAGGATCAAGCGATGTAAGTGGCCCTTTCCTTTCATCTTCCCATCTCCATGGATTGGATTCATTAATTCAAATAAGTGAGTTTATTCAACTCAGTATTGCGACTCTAAAGATAAAACAAGAGGAGCTCATAACTAAATATTTAAAATATTTCGAAGTTGAAGTTGTTGCCTCGTGATTGAAATTTAAGGTAACTAATCGTTCCCTTTTAGTGGGTCGATCTGCAAGAAAAATTTTCAAGCTCCCTCGCAATTTCGACCAGCAAAATAGTCCAGGCTCCACTTCGGATCTATTGACCCTTAAGGCGGGGTAGCGCGGAGCGGACCTTCAAGGTACGGAGCTGAAGGCTAGAAATTTTGACTCGAACCCTGGGGTGAAAGGTACCGCATACTTCGTAGGAAGCAGATCGGAGATATATATGGTCCGACACCCAACAAAAGCATTGAACCCAGTTGTGAAAACAACACCAGCTTAAATAGCCAGGACCTCTGTCACCTCGCTTTGAAACTTTACCCTAGATGTCTCACGAACTGCCCAAGACAAAATAATATTAAATAATGACAGCATCTCCAAAACCAATATTTATCCTAAGCGCGCCTCGCGCATGCTCAAATTTATTTGTTAAAGTCATATCTCAGCACCCGCAACTAGCAATTAGGTCGTATGAGTTCCATAATGTATATCTCTTTGGGGCGGAACAGCTGTCCCAACGCAAGTCACCAGAATTCATTGCCAGAATTGAGGCACAGAATCAAGAGGTCAGGACGTCAACTTATCAAAGAGTATTTGATAAGATGACCGAGGTTATAGCTGAAACCCGCGATCAGGTAATAATAATGCTAAAAAAAAATCACAAAGCATGCACACAGCAATGTGATGGCTAAATTAATATATATTGGATGATAGGGCAAAGTTGCTGTGATAAAAGAGCATGCCCACCAACTTATAGATCCAAGAGTGGTAGACGCGGAGTTCACCTTTGGAGCCACAAGGGAGACCCGCCCAACTCCAATTGTCAAGATGCGCGAGAATATATCGAAAATCGAGTCGAATATGCCTCTTGAACCCAAATGTCCGCTAATTCTCCCTTCGGAATTTTGGTTAACAGTGCACCCCGTGATACTCATCCGGAATCCGATTCGCCTCGTTCCCTCATTCTACAAAGTCGCTCGGGTTGGCTACGGCGCCAAAATTGACGACGAAGATTGGGCGTTACAGGTATCCTTTAAATCTTCAAGGTTGGTATACGATTGGTACCAAGCACAAGGCATTTCCCCAATAGTTATCGACGCCTTCGAGCTAGTTCACAATAGCGAGGACGTTATGCAAGAATTTTGTTTGAGATGTGGCATCGACCCGAAGGGTGTGGTATTGAACTGGAATCAATATGAACCGGATGATTTCCTCCGCCAGCAAGTATTATGGTTTTCAACATTATGGAGTTCAACGACGATTGATCCATCTGTAGTATGCTTGCGAACAATGAATTGGTCCAAAGTAAATTGTAGCGTTTACTAACTTAAAATAGGAACCTGAAAACGCAAACTTGGAGGAAGAGTTTGCAAAGTGGAAGGAAAACTGGGGGGAGGAAGTGGCGATGGGTATCAAGAAATCCGTAGAAACTACGCGAGATGATTATGCATATTTACGCAAACGTGCCATTTTAGCCTAAGCACTAGAAATTTGACATGCTTTTGAAATTATCAATACATCTATCAATATCGTCTGGCTTAGCTTTCTATGCGGACCTTAGCTAAGAGAATATGTTGTTTCGTCTGCGCGCAATATTCCCACACGTTAAAACTTCATGCTTTCACACTCAAGCTACTTGCTTGTATTTTTGCAACATCCACCTTGTTACCCCAATATTCCACACCCTCCAATGAGTATTCTTGCGGTAGACAGTTCGTTATATTGAAGTATTGTTGAAGCATCTGCCGCTTTATAGGTTTACCCGACTCCGTTAAAGGTACCTCTTCCCCATCTTTGAGAACGCGGAATAATGCTGGTAGCTTGTATAGCTCCATCTTGAGCGCCAAATCATCGCGAATCTTTTGAAGATTGACGTTTTGTAGATTTTTACTGTTTTCTCTAGGGCTAGAGAGACGTACAAGAGCGGCTACTAGTCCGTCTGATTCATTATCCCGTACGGAGAGGACGTAGGCTTCGGACACATATGGCAGATTCATAAGTTGTTCCTCAACCTCCAACACGGGAACTTTGAAGTGCCAAAACGGGATCCCTACACTCAGTCAGTATTAAACTGCGCTAAAAATAGAAAGACTGGAAAAACCAAAAGAAAGAAAGGCAGTTTTATTGGTATTACGAGGCTACGCACAGTCGTGATTCGCTCTGCCGTCGAAAAAGTATTCATCTCCGACGCGGTGACCCAGGTCTCCTGTTTTATAGTATCCTTCTGCATCGAATGCTTCGCGTGTAGCAACTTCGTTACCGATATAACTACCCAGTGAAGTGTTCAGTCAGGCCTCCCATATTTTTCTGGATCTCACAAACTAAAATTTGTCTTACTGAGTGAACATGCCGGGGCACTTGAGAAGAATTTCGCCTTTGTCACCATTGGAAAGTTTGATCATAACCCCTGGAACTGGCTTGCCGATACAACCCTGGACCAAGAAAATCATTAATAACTCTATATTATCAGACATCAAGCGCATCAGGCATAGGGGAAAAAAAAAGGTGGGGGGAGGGGAGAAAATGGCAAACCTCAACGTAAGTGGTATCATCCTTTGCAGTTGATGTCGCCAGGCCACCCACCTCTGTCAGACCATATAAATTCCGGATAGTGATCTTAGTAAGGTCTTGCCAAAACCGAACGGCAGTTGGACTTAAAGAGGAGCCCGCGGATGTGAGATTACGAATTTGACAGAATCCCCGGATATACTCGTCGTGCTCATCGGGAGGCAGGGTTTTAATATTGGCGAGGTAGTAATCTTGAAGATTTTTAAAACGAGCCGGCCCCAACCCCAGTCTTGTAATCTTACCCATTTTGAAAACCTCCCAGAATTTTGCTGTAGATGTAGGATGGTTCGTAAAGTAAATCCGCCCTCCCTTGAGAAGGTTAAGGATTGGGGGAATGGCTCCTCCAACCCATTGCACGGGCCGGTGTCCCAAAAGAAAGTTGTCTTCTTCTCCACCCTCCAAGAAAAATCGTCGGCGGGGGATTGCTACCCCCTTGCGTTTTCCTGTTGTTCCCGAAGTAAACATGATCAAACAGGGTGATATTGGAGGCAGAGTGACATCCTCATCAATAATCATGTGGATAGGAGGCTCGAAGCCGTCTTCTGGTCGCATCACTCTTGTCCGTATGACGATTATAGATAGAGGTTGACGTGCCACAGCATCTACATAACTTTTGAGGGTGTTTGCAGGCCAGGTGGTCTTGGGCTCTGCGATAATGAGCGTTGCTTCGCTCAGCTCTAAACAGTAATTTGCTTGCTCTGGCAGAGCACCGGGCGCTGTGCGAGCTAGTCAACAACTTTCGCGATGCTTTTGATCTCTGATTAAAGAATCCACGCACATATTGGGACACATTTCCCTCCCAAAGCCAAAATGGCCAAGAAACCCACTATGAAATAATACCCGCTGATAGTCATCGTGGCAATGGACCCGGCCTCAGGTCGCAACAGACCTTTGTGATCGAACCAGTCGCAAGGGAGTTGATGGCGTAAGACATCACGCAACTGACTGATATCAAAGATTAGACGATCGTAATCCGCTTCAAGGCCACTTTCATCGTAGATTAAAACTCTGGGCGCGTCCTGACGACGAGCCGCTAGCTTTGTGAAGATTGGGTCGTTTGGAAATCGAAGGTCCATGTTGATTATACGTTAAATATACGTCTAAGTATCCTCGTGCTGCCAGTTGGATCCAAGGAAGGATATCTGACATGCATTGCATGCCAATGCTAGGTCTTAAGGGTTGTTTTAAATATCTATTTTTGAGACTGGTTTCTTGTGCTAATGCAGCTTTGGCCCCAGAATTCCTCGGGGATGTTAATAGATCGACCGGAGAATTGCCTTCCCCTGAGGTGTTGAAGGACTAGCGCATTCCCAGAGATCTCATCTTACCGCATTTGGAAGCGTGTGGTTGGGGTGAATTCCACGAGACTAGGCGCTGAACCGAATCATTTATCACGGTGCATGAAATATTATAAGGAAGAAAACGGGGTGAAAGGCCGATGCTGTATCAAATGTGGGGAATGAACTATCGCGAACTTGGGAGGCATCAGCAAAAACCAAAGCACCAATTTTGTATGGATTGCATCATAGATATTACCACCCATAACATCACAACGACTCATCACTACCAAGTTATTATAGCAGCTCTGCAATAAAATTTTAAAATATAATTATGGCAAATACTAAACTCTATTTTATCTGTAAATATTGGGCTCGATCAACTACAGGACTTCACAGTAATGTTGCTTTCAAGCTACAAATGTTAGCATATGTTAAATCACGTTTCATTTAGTGTGAGGTAGTACATGTATGTGTTGATGGTCATTATTTATTAATATATCAGGGCTAGATGCTTAAAATTTTGTTATTACTTGTCGCCCTAGAGTATGTAAAGACAACAGCTACGGATCTAAATAAGTCATATGCTAATCAATAACACAGTACAATCAGATGCGAATCGCAGTAGGTTCGAATCCAGGCTTGGTTTGGGCTTCAAGAGATCGTATTGTGTCACTCCCATAGAAATGGCTGGCTGAAAAATAAATGGTGTAAAAGCTACACCCAGTAAGCTAAATGGCTGCGAGGCAGTACTCGCGCCCAGCAATCTAGTAAATTTGGATTTTCGAGAGTTTGCATATAATTAAACTAGGTTCCGTTGGTGCGAAGGTAGCATTAACCTTTTCATTACTCTCACGGGAAAGCGCGAGCGAAACTCTAACTTCTTGTTCACTTGGTTGAAAAGCCAAAGCAAGGAAAGAATACATCGCGTTAAAGAGAAACCTTCTTTGAATATTCCTGATCTGTATATTGATGAATCCACTCTATAATTCGCAAATCGTCGATCGCATTGGAAATATCACTGATCTTCTGTACCATCTAGATATCATATCTTCTTCTGTTTTGCTACTATTTTGCCTCTCGTACTGCTTTCTCTATAATTTAAATCTGTATTATTATTAGAGACCTGATCTTCCTCAATTCTATATCTCTAGAGTTCTCAACTTCCATGCCCTTGGGTTTCTCAGACTGAATAGTTTCATACTGTTTAGTATCGTTATACGCCTCATATACCTCGGCTAGCAACCGATTGTGCGCCAGTTGGCTTTGTGCTAAAAGGAACAAACAAATAAAGCCTGCCCTGTCTCGAAGCGAGGGTCTTGCATTACCTCGTCTCGCCTCACTTGGTATTCATAACTCGTCAAACTCTTACATCGACTTTAACCTCAGGTAGACTTAGGTGTTTCCTTGCCAACAAATCGAATTTCTCCATCCCTACAATAGAAGCTTTCTTAGGCATCTGGTCTAGTTCTAAATGGAACAACCATTGTTAATGTAGAAGCAAGGGGAACCAGGCGAGGGGACTCTTAGGCTCAGGGCACTTGGTAGTAAGTATAACCTTTTTTATTCCGAATGCTTCTCTGTTAACCAATCTTTTTTTGTACTCTTCATATGTGCATTAAAAAGCAACATCAAAAGCCTTGTCGGATACCCCGCTACATTTTTCAAACAAAAAGAGCCAAAGCGGAGATTCCCTGATTTAGATAGAACTCCTTAATTTATCATTTTAGTGTTAGCTGCGTATGTCCCAAAAACCAGATTCAATCGGCACCAGGCCTAATACTAGTTTTTCTATTAGCTGAAGCCCGAAAGAACGTTCAATAGGAAACTCTTAATCACCCTCAGTAAAAAAATAAAGCTCTGGACGATAAATTATTGAAGTGAGATGATAGATGATTAATTCAAGACAGTCTAACGAAATACTCTGTCTAGTTCATGACTATATATATGCACAGGCGACTACTCTCGTCATTGCTCAAATAATCTCACTAGCCTTTTTGGCATAACAGCACGTACGCCTATAAAAATGCTCTTGCATTTTATTCGAACATCCACAACTGCTCTGGTTCGATTTTTGCTACGCACATGTATTCAATAATTCACGTAACACAACAAATCATACTGATGCTATTATCAAAAAAAAGCGTTCCATGTGTTTCTTAACTAGGGGGCCGCTGTGCGGCACTTAAACCCGACTGAAAACCTTAAACGTGAAACACAAACCAAAATCATCAATAATCAGCACAGTCAGTCTGCAGTCTGGCCACCGACCCCCGCAAAATGCCCATGTATCAGCTACCACCAGCCACAATAACACATTTTTGGGCAGGTCCTAACCACTAGAAAATTTACTCAATTGTGGTGTGCAACTCGCAGAGGCAGGAAGGGAGGTTATAGGTTTTCTTACAGAAAACTCCCCTCCTTTTCTGTCGGACATTGGCTTTGCCCATAGGAAATCAGAGTTGAGAATCACTAACACAAATCTTTATATCGATGATATAAATGATTATGACTTCAAAATTAAACAAAGCAATTAAGACTTGTTATAATCTAATGCGCGATATAAAAAATCGGCCGCCTCGGGGTGATGATTCATATGAGCCCACACGGGTGGATTCCAACTTTTGTCATCGTATTCTAAAATTTTGACCTTACCAGTCTTGACCAGAATCCTGAGAACTTCCATGCGCCCATTTTCAGCTGCATGTGATAGAGGAGTTCTCCTGGAATTATCTTTAGAGTCAATATCGACCCTCTCAGAGCTCAACAACAGCTCAACCATGGCTGAGTGACCTTGGCCGGCCGCCCATGATAGAGATGTCCGGCCGTTGTTGTCCCTGGAATCAACGTTGGCTTTATCTTCCTTGAGAAGTAAGCCAACAATTTCAAGTTGGCCAGTTGCGGCGGCGTATGATAACACGGTCCGGCCCCTGCGGTCTCGAAACTCAATATCGATTTTTCCTGGTTTCAATAGGTCACTAACGCGGTCGAGTTGGCCTTTCAAAACAGCGAATAGGAGGTCAATCCAATTATCCGCGTCGTCTTCGGAATCGTCGGAGTCCTCATCGCCATTTCCATCGTCATCGGCATTAGTGCTTGCGCTTGATTCACTTTGATTCGAGCCAAGCTCGTCATCCGCTGATGCGGGAGCGGAATCCTCTTCCCCTTCGGCGATGGAATTGGTAGATTCTCGCTCAAGTAGATTGGCGACATCCGTATGTCCTTTCGCAAGGGCGTGCAGTAACGGTGTCCAACCTTCTTCATCTTCTAGATCGGGATCAACTTCTTCAACGTCTAGTAGCTCCCTGACCACGTCCACGCGCCCATTTTCGGCGGCCCACGACAACGGTGTACGGCCATTATAATCTTCTAAGTCTACCGTGGCCTTCGCGGTACGTACTAGCAATTTGACAGCTTCGAGGTGGCCGTTTGCTGCCGCGTATGACAGGGCTGTCCTACCACGGTTATTGTCACTTGTGGCCTTGGAGTCCACTTTCGCCTTGCCAATCTCTACGAGGAAACCGATGACTGTTGTATGCCCGTTCTCGGCCGCGAAGGAGAGTGGCGTTCTTCCCCGGTCACTATTATTCATTGCCCTCGAATCCGTTTTTACACGTTTGGTCTCTAGCAGTAGTTTAACCACATCAGCATGCCCATTCGCAGCCGCATAAGACAGTGGCGTTCGCCCCCGACTACTGACGCACATGGCCTTCGAATCCGCATCTACTTTACCTGTTTGAAGGAGCATTTTGGTTATTTCCACAAGTCCTCTTTCCGCCACGTATGATAAGGGTGTCCGGCTATGATTAGATTCACCGGTAGCCCTTACATCTACATTGACTTGGTTGGTACTCAGTAAAAGTTTCATGACTTCCGGATTTCCAGAAGCAGCTGCATGTAACAGCGGAGTTTGTCCTGAATCATCTGCCTCATCGACGTGCGCTCCACGATTGATCAAAAGTTGGACAACCTCTGTATTTTCTCGACGGGCGGCACTATGGAGCAAAGTAATGCTATGCGTGTCTCTCTTCTTAATGTCGAGAGAGCCGTGCTCTAGAATCGCCTCAACAACCTCGACATGGCCTTTTACGATGGCAAATTCTACAAGACTAGATGCACTCAAACTTCTGGGACGTTCATCCATCCGCAACTTTCCGGTTCGAAGGAGCACTTTAACCGCTGCCGCATTGCCCCTTGCAACTGCCCAGTACGCGGATGTGCAATTTGCGAAATCTCCTGAGTTGACGTCAACATCATCCCTATCAAGTAAAAGCTGCATGACTTCAGAATATCTTTTCACGAAACTCGAATTTTGGTCTGTCAAAGCATGTTTCTCAAAGAAGTCAGTCGATCCTAGCGAGGCTGCTATTGAAAGGGGTGTCCGATCCTCCGAATTTTTAGAATCAGCCTTGACTTTGCCGGTATTCAATAAGAATTTGACAACTTCTGGATGTCCATTTTTGGCCGCATGCCAGAGCGGGGTTCGTTCGTATTTATCGCGGGCGTCGACCTTAACATCCTCATTCTGAGCTAGCAATTTAACGGCCTCCAGATGCCCCTTCTCAGCTGCGTACGACAATGGAGTCTGGTCTTGAAAATACTTAGTATCAACAGCAACCTTGTCAGACGCAATCAACACTTCGAGAACTTTCAAGTGTCCACTCGTTGCCGCAACCAAGAATGGCGAGTCGCTCTGATTTCCATTTATAACCGTGGTATCTTCTGCAGCGTCTAAGAGCATTTGAACAGTATCTGCGTGCCCATTTGCAGCAGCATGCCACAGCGGGCTGAGGCCTTTGCTATCTATCACATTTGTTTTTATCTCACTTTTGTAAGCGTCCAGCAGATATCTTACGATGTCGGTATGCCCTTTGCTGGCAGCATGTGACAACGCCGTACGGCCATCATCATTTCTCATATTCAAATCGATTTCGTCATCGTCGTCGAAGCTAAGAAGGAGTTTAATAAGCTTTAAGTTGCCATTCGTAGCTGCGAATAGAAGTGGTGTTCGGCCCAGGCTGTCTTTGGGTACTATACTAGAACCGGCCCGGAATAGCCACTTGACGATTTCGGGGTGCCCCCTGATAGCGGCCCACGACAACGGCGTTTGTCCATTAACATCTTTTGCGTTCACTCTGATCTTCCGCTTTTGCTTCAGAAGTATTCTTGCAATGTTCGTATGGTCATTCTTTATAGCTAGCATCAAAGGAGTCCGTTCATCATCATCTTCAGCATTAACGTCAGCTTTCATATTTAGCAGTGCCTCTACAATCGCCGGGTGTCCATTGCTAGCGGCAATCGCTAGCGGCGTAAGACCATTGTCCCCTCGCGTCTCAATGTCGGCGTCATGCTCAAGGAGTAGTTTTACGATGCCAAGGTGACCTTTCTCAGCAGCATACCATAGTGATGAGCAGTCCTCAAAGTCAGCTTCATGTTTAAGCAGCAGCTCGACGGCTTGGAGATGTCCATTATCGACCCCGTACGAAATTGGTGTCCAGCCAGACTCATCTTCCGCCTCGATGTCCGCGCAGTGCTGGATTAATAACTCCATGATCTTAATATGACCAGCTTCAGTTGCGTAGAACAGCGGCGTTCGGCCACGGTCGTCTAGTGCCTCGACTTTAGCTCCTCCTTCAAGCATTGCTAACACAGTTGTCTCATGGCCCTCTTTGGCCGCCCACATCAAAGCCGTCCGCCCAAAGCGGTCGTCTCTAGATCCATCGTTAGCTCCATGTTGAAGGAGTAAGCTGACAACCGCGGAGTGGCCCCTCTCTGACGCCCAAGACAATGGTGTGCGCCCACCACGATCCTGCACTTCAGTTTTTACTTCGTAGCCAAGAAGTTGCTTTACTACAATCTGATGGCCTGCTTCGGCGGCAACAGATAGTGGTGTGCGGCTATTAGCATCTTCCACCTCGGGTTTAGCGCCTTTTTTGAGAAGCGTCCAGACAATGATTTTATCGCCCTTGGAAGCGGCTATCCGTAATGGTGTCCGCCCTAGACCGTCCTTTGTTTCGATGTCAACTTCTGTTTTCAGAAGCCCCCAGAGCTTTTTGTGATCTCTCGCGGCTACGATCGCGTGGATCTCGCTGCCTTCGGATTTCTCTCGAGCTTGCGTATCCTGGGCGAGCAAGAGCTGCGCCACCTCTTCATGCTGGTTTTCGACTGCCAAGTCGATTGCTGTTTGTCCATTATTATCTTTTGAGTCACGGTCTGAACCTCTTTTAATCAGGCATTCTACGACTGCTTTATGCCCGTTAACAGCGGCGATAAGGAGGGGTGCTTGTCCATCGTCATCTTTGCTCTCGATATTGGACCCATGCTCCAGGAGTATTTCCACAACTTCTACAAACCCAGCCGCCGAAGCTGCTCGTAGACATTGTCCGGTCTCTAGATACTCTCCGCGCTTCAAGAGAAGTGCCACTGTTTCCCTAGAGCCATTGTTCGTAGCAGCTAGTAGCACATCATTGTTACTGGCGTTAGCTCCGCGATTTGGCTCTAGAAGTGCCGCTACAGTTCCGGTGTGACCACCCGCTGCCGCCTGAAGTAGTGTATCGGTAGTAGGCACATCTGGCCATTGATCAAAAAGGACTTCCATCGTTTCTGTAAACCCGCCTGCAGCTGCAGCCGCTACAGCAGCTTTAGCGGTATCGTAGTTGGCATCCAAGCCCATGTCCAGAATCACCTTCACAATATCCGTAAATCCACCTGTTGATGCACCGATCAGTGCTTTCTCTCTGATATCTGGGCTAAGATTCTTTGCAGCTACCCGCCTCACAACCTCCAACATACCACCTTTTGATGCCGAAACGAACGTATCGACATCCGCAAGTCTCCCACCCTTCTCTTCGAACCACTCCACCATCAGCGGATGGCCCTTCTCGTAGGCTGTTTGAAGCCCGTCTTCTGGTTCCAAATCCTTATAATATCCAAATTCCGCAAAATCCTGCCGGCAGTCGCATTCTCCTGGAGGCAGGCTTCCGGGCGGCTGTTGCGACCACCAGGCTAGGATATCCGCCGCTCTGGGGCGCGCTTTGCGACTACGCTGCATCATCTTTCGACAGAGGTACAACATAGTGGAGACCCAAGGGGTTGTATCTGGCTTGTCTTTTAGACTGTCCATCCATTGATTCACCTCGTCCAGGCGCTTGCAATACGATCGAGTAGGGTTACCCTGCTCATCTTCAATGTCTAAAGATTTCCTGAGCTCTTGTGTCTCGCCCTTTGAGGACCCTACGGCGAGCATTTCTAGAAACACCGCTGCTAGGGAAAAAATATCTGCAGACCGAGTTGGCCTATGCCCTTCTTCCACTTCCGGGGCACAGTACTCTGGGGTTCTCGCCCGGCGTCTCAGAGTCTGGGTTGTGTGAACCGTCCGAGTCTGAAGCCCAGCGACTGCGATCCCAAAGTCAGCAAATAAAACCTTCGTTTGAGATCGGTCGATAAGAATGTTCTGTGGCTTGATGTCGCCGTGCCGAACGCCACTCCTATGCAGTCTAGCCATTCCGCTTAACAGACAACCATACCAACGGGAAATATTGGAGTCAGTAATCTGATCCCGTCGGCCAGACGTCTCGAGGTAGCTGCTAAGATCCCCATAAGCTCGCTCCATGACAATCGCGAAGTTATTATCCACTTCGTACGTCCCGAAGAGCTGTACGATATGAAGGTGCGTAATCCGCTTCAAGATGTTGACTTCATTTGTGATGTGGGGTAACCAAGCACCCGGCTCGGATTCGTGGGAGAGCTTAATAACCTTCAGAGCGTATACCTGACCATTGGAAGTAACCTCGAAGACGTCAGCCGCCCCTCCCGATCCGATATTCGCAACCACTTCGTAAGGGACCTCGCTCGAGTTCGCGTACTTTTGATGGTCAAGGATAGCCATATTACTTGATACGGGACTCGTTCAAGTGTTTTTTGATTATTCGCAAGCTTGTAAATTGCAATCGATTAAACGTATGTTCAACGGTCCCTTGTATTCCACGCCAAACGGATTATAAGGTGAGGCAATTGCAATGAAATGGTTTTAATAGCAGGTACGGGTAAAGGCTAGCATCTAGTAAGTGTTCGCTAACGTAAGTGTAGATTTAATAGCCCTCGTTTAACGTTTTTCTAAAGTAAAGCCCCATCCATTTGCATTGTTCCCGGCAATATTTTGATATTATATTCTTCGTGTTCGGATTTTTTCGCATATTTGGACCCCACATGCGGCCAACTAGGTACCTTGGATCCTTCGCTTCGAATTCGCTGATGGCGATGGCTCGCTCAGCCCCGATAAACGCGGAGACGTTAACTTCGCGTTGATTCTCTCATGTTGACGAGGACTAAAAAAGTAATACACAACTAACTTGTTATGATTATACTTTGAAAACGCGAAAAAACATCATTCGAAACGCTGAGTCCGTGCAGGTCTAAATGACATGCCTTTTATTGGCAAGATGCGGGCTTACGTGGCACGTTGAGACCAAGGCTTGATGCAGGCATATGCGCATATGTTGGGTATTACTTTGTATGGCAACCCGCAAGACTCACGAATTTGGCGTGCACTATTGATTGTCCGTCCAAACCTAACCCGAAGGATTTACCTTTAGCTCCGAGCAACATGAAGTGTATTGCCTTTTTTCTATAGATGTATCTATCGCAACTTGAAAATCGGCGGGGGAGCTCGCCAATGAGATTTATACCTCATCCGCGGGCCAGTTTGACCGTTGTATGATCTGAATTTTGAGAGTACCGTCCTTAGAAAATTAGCAGTATTGTTTGCAAATTCTATCATACACCTGGCTTCGATACACCCCGCAGGAAATATGGCAACTCGATATAACGCAAACGAGGTCCCGTTCCGTCAACTAGGCGTCATTGGATATGGGAGGCTTAGTATCGTTCACGAAGTTGAGGCTCTCCATGGCAACGGAAAGGTGATATACGCGCGCAAAACCATGTTGCTAGCAGTAGATGAAGACGAAAAAACCCGGCAACTGGAAGAGATTGAAAATGAGGTCGCTGCCCTCAAGACATGTCAACATGAACACACTGTGCAGTTGATCTCGTGTTATGTGCTGGAACCCGATCAATACTCGATTGTAATGCATCCACGAGCGGATGGAAATCTTGAGGGAGTATTAACAGCGAAGGGCGAAGGCAAACTAACAATTCGTCAGCTTCTCTCTTGGATAAGATGTCTCGTGAATGCCATAACGCATTTTCATCGCCTTGGAATCCGCCACAGAGACATCAAACCAGAAAATATCTTGGTCCATGGCACGAAAGTTCTTTTGACGGATTTCGGTATATCAAAGATACACTTGGGTGTGACGGACCCAACAACGGTTTTGGATTTTCCTCGAGCAAGAACCACGCAGTATTGCTCTCCAGAAGTGGAAGCGGGCCACACTCGGGGAAAGTCAGGTGACATATTCTCTTTAGGGGCGGTGATACTCGAAATGCTTTCAGCGGCAATGGGCTCGGAACAGCTTGAAAGGCTTCGAGAATTGCTCACAGTTAAAGGGGTCCAATCCTTTGCCCTATGGACTGGCAAGACGTCTGAGTTCATGGATTCACTTGGCGAGAAACTAGATCCTAGCGTTGATAGTCCGCAAATCACAATTCTTTCCCTTTGTCGCGCCATGCTCCAAGTCCAGCGCGAGTACCGTCCGTCGGCTGAGGATATAGGGTTAAGGCTGCAGTACGAGGGCATCCGCACGCCGCTGCTAGAGCCCTGCACTTGCACCTCTACAACCGGTGCGACAGGCCTATACGATGTAGATAGTAGCCCGAGTGCTGCTAACGAAAATCTAAGAGTGGCTTACACTAAGGGCTACAGGCTTATGGTGGCCTTCCTGACTGAGAGAGGTGCAAAAATTAGCTACAAAGATTCCTTGACAGGGGCGTGCGAAAGCGGTTTGCTGGACGTGGTAGAAGGATTAGTTCAGAGTGGAGCGGATGCTAAAAACAACCGAGCTTTCCAAGCAGCTTGCGTGCGTGGAAATACCAGCGTTATTAACTTCCTCCTCGACGAAGGTACCGATATTAACGGGAAGGATAGCGACGGTAAAACAGCTCTCCATCATGTGGCCGGGCGAGGGCAGCTGGACATTGTAAATCTGTTGCTAGAGCGAGGTGCAGCGGACGAAGAGCATGATTCAAATGGAGAGACGGCGCTCTCATACGCAGTGACTAATAACCATGACAATGTTATCCATGTATTTTTGGACAGAAATTGAACAGAAAAGTATGAGACAGTATTCTAAACCTGCTGCTTTTTGCTATCTTGTACCAAAAGCCTTCTTTGCTTAAGTGTACGTAAAGTTGCTTGAGTATCCCTATGAGTAGAAACCGCATCTCGTACTATCAAAAAGGGTAATTTATTTTTATAGTCATTTCAGTTTCCTTTAATTTTTTAATTCCAGAATGTTACAGATTGAGTGAGTGCCATTTGGGAAATTTCAATACCTCAGATTGGGTTTCAGGTGCAAGTATGGATTTGGGGAGGATAAACGTTCGGATTGGTCGCGGCATAGCTTTAGCAAACCCGAAGTATATATACAAAGCTCTTCGAAATAGCGCGAATCACTACCCCCGCAAAATTTCAGTCGCCCGCTGTCAGCCTGCAGCTACCTGCATCGTCGCGAGATGTGTGAAACAACAAGGCTACCTAACCAGCTGCAGGGCTTTATCATCAGCTCTATCGCTCGAAAGTTAGAGATAATTTGCTCGTTTCCAACAACTCCACCTATTCTCTTCACTTTTTCTCCATCTAGATTCAGATACTCCATTTCGGGTCGAAGAAACCCAGCCGCGATTATGGATGTCTTTGCCACTTCCGTGACCGCTCTGCATGAAGTATGCACAATTACGGTTTTTATCAGGGGAGTGGTTGCGGATATGAGGGATTATGAGACTACAAAGCGGGAAATTCATGACAAACTAGAGCACGAGTTCCTCTTCATGACAACCTTCAAGGACCTCTTCTTTGATAAGATCATGTGCGATGATGGCCTCCCAACCGACCTAAAGCGGGATGTAGAGAACATTCTGCGGGCGCTCAGGAAACTTTTGGCCGAGTACGGCCAACTAGCTATCAAACATGGAGTCTTCGATACCGATGCCGTTGAGTTTAAGAAAATAGAGGCTTCATCATTGTCATCCGTGCGCAGTCAAATAAAACTTATTTTGCAAGCCTATGGAAAAACCGCGGAGTGGGCATTGTTCGATAAAGACAAAATAACCAAAACTCTAACCGGATATACAGAGTGGACAGGTCGACTACGTCAAACTACTTCACTTTTTCTCTTGATTCTTTCGTCGCGGGGAAATTTTACTCTGCAGGAACTTGCAAAAAGCGACGGGGCAAAGGGACTAGGTTTACAAGGAATTGCCTCCCGACAGATCTTAGCCAAGAAGAAACCTCCAATAGATTTCATAGCCCTCGAAGGAAATATTAGCGTGGTGTCGAAGCCTCTAACGAGGTTCGGGATGACCTTAGGAAAATATGATAATGGTTGGGGTCTTGTCCAGGATGTCGTGATTGAGTACCGATATTATAGCAGGGAGCTCGTCATGGCCACGAGGTTTAACTTGCCGACGATTAGTAGCTTGAAAGAGCCCGTTAGGGATCTCGCTTGGCTACTTGCCAACGGTGCTTTCGCTGGTATATGTGGCGACGAAAAGCTCACCGCTGACTCGCTCAACATCTACGCCTTGCCTTGCCTGGGTTATATTGACCAACCAGAGGAGTATTCGACAATATTCTTATACCAAATACCTAGGCCCCTGACTCTCCAAAACAGTCCGGCAATCACCACTCTACATAACTGGCTCGACTCTACCATTGAGGAAGGGTCCGGGGGGCTACCTAAGCCGGCTCTAGCTAGCCGATTCTCTATTGCTCATACTCTATCGCAAACCCTGCTTAACATCCACGCTTCTGGATGGCTTCACAAGAATATCTGGAGCCGCGGAGTTGCCATATTTCCTTCTGCTCATGTTCCATCAAAGGCGAGATCTGGCCAGTTTATACCTTATCTCACAGGTTGGGGTTTCGCGCGTCCCATCAATGGCAAAACCGAGCTAGATGGTGATACTAATATCGAATCCAACATATACAAGCACCCTGTTCGCCAAGGATATCCCTCGACTTCTTTCCGGGTCGAGCACGACATTTACGCATTAGGCGTTGTACTATTGGAGATAGGCCTCTGGATGACCGTCGGCCAACTATTCAAAACATTGATAGGCAAAGCAACTGCAGAAGCGAAACTGCCTCCACCACGGGCAATTAAAGAAGCCTTGCTTGAGAAGGCTAGGTCGGATATTGCGAAAGAAATGGGAGAAACATATGCAAGTTCTGTTGAATGGTGTCTAAGTTGCGATTTTGCAACCCCTGAAGAAGAGAATAACGATATGGCCTTTTCTGTTGAATTTAGAGAAAAGGTCGTGGATGCTCTCTCAGTAGGTCTGCGACTGTGATAGTAAAGTTCAAACGAAGGCACGAATGTTTAAAATTTGCTTGAAACTCGATACCATTTTAAACTATCTGGGTACCATAAAAATATTTAAATGCATATTCGATGTCCAGGAGCTCAATATAAATTCAAATACGGTCATACCTTGAACGCACGGGGATCTAGCCTATCTACTGTCCTGTGGGCAACATCATGCCGAGACTCAGCAGCATCACCTATACACACGGCCAAAATTTTATAACACCAAAATAATATTTAAATATATATTCACTTCTAGTTTATTTGTATTCTTTTTATTATCATTTAGTTTAATATATAGTATATAATATTATTATTACAATTCTATTAATGTCACGGTTCACGTCGATACGTGCCGTTCACGACTGGTGGTGCAGAATACCACACGGTCAACACCTCCTTGATCTGGCAGGCAAGCATCCAGTGGGTATGAGGTCCACCGAGGTATCATGAGAGATACCGAGGCCTCACGAGCCTGAATAGCTATAGAAGAACTGTATATAAGGACCTCGTACTAGCATCAATAGAACCAGCGCTGGATAATCTAGTTATCTACCGCCCGTAACAGTCTAGTCGTCTTCACGCTTACGAGTCACCATGAGGGGTCTCTAGAGGCAAGCTTTGACAATTAATATATATATCAGTTTTATTTTTTATTACTAACTATAAATTAAATTCATTTATAATTTCAAGTACAAGGGGAAAAAAAAGGTGGCCCTATTTAGGGTCCCTATGCCATGCCGTACTTAGCTGATAAATGTGTCGGTTGTCCAAACGGAGGGAAGCAAGTGCACCGCATAATATCGATGTTTTTGGCAGTTCTGAAAGTATTTTCCCCCGTTAATGAATTAGCTTTTTAGTAATTATCACCTCTAACTTGGGAAATAAGATTTAATTATGGAGTTCCTATTGGAAAGATGACTTCTCCGATTGAAATTCGGGCCCCATGGTTGCGCTGCGTTTCTGGCTAATGTTTTAGCTAAAACCTTGGTGTTGGTCGCATAAGATGAAAGGATGTAGTGGAGCGCGTTCTCGGTTGAAGATTCGTCGTGGTACCCCGCCGCATGTAGGCATAAGCCCCATAGCTCCAGACGCGATCCAATAGATTCGATGTAAACCCTCCGGTTGGCCTCCAGGAGTATAAAGTCCCAAATGATTGAGCATCGGGAATACCGCTGAATCCTAAAGCCAGATTAAAAGCAATTTCTTCTCTCGTTGACATCAAAATAATTCTCGAAGGTCATTCTTTTCAGGCCATTCACTACAGGATAGGCGAGAAACAGGTAATATTCGGCGATGGCTTCCACGGTTAGGGCTGGAAGAGCCAAGTGTTGTATCTGATTGCTGTGAATTATGAAGGCACCTGGCCTGGAGGTACCCGTTGCGAAGGCGACAATCGTGCCGTGCGATGAGAGACCCAATAACGTTTTCTCTGTAATTTGTCGAGACATGTCAAAGCCATAGAATTCTTTTAAAAGTTTGGCTTTCTCGTCATACTCCTTCACAAACTGATTCTTTATCGCTATTTGGGCATGGGGAGCTGGAGTATATCCTGAGAGAAACCACCATGTCTTTAAAGGCTTCTGTATGGCTCGTCGCAAGAAAACGACTCGTTCCCATAGCTCTCTTCCCATATCGTCGACGTCTCCTGGAGGATTTTCATTAGCAGCTCCCATTTCTAGGTCGGAGATAATGCCTCGGCCTTTCTCAAGGATCGCGAATGCATGAGCGGCTAGTTTTCCGGCTTAGATAGCTACGGAGCAAGCCTAAGTTGATAACCCGGAAAAAATAGAAATCGCAGCTTGCTGGCTGTCGCGCTCTAACGCTAAAAGAACAAGGTTGGGCAAGAGGTCCAAGGTCTTATCAAGCACTCGAACTCCTTCTTCCCATTTCTCGAGTTTCTGATAGAGGCGCACAATGACCAGCAACTATCCGATCCCAAGGCGATGCAGAGGAAGCTTCAAGACATTCATCATATTTATCAATCGAAAGTTTGGCCTGTTCCTCTTTCGGATAGTGCTCACACTGAAGCGCTAGAGTATCGCCCAATCGTACCAAGGAACTACCTCGAGGTGTAGGGAGCTTGCGGAAGGTGGATGGCAAGTGATGTGGAATACGATGGGGCCAGCTAAAGAAGAGGTGTCCGTGCTCGAGGTATCTCTGGAACAAGAGATCGAATTAGGAACCGATATGGGTCTCAAGAGCTATAATTTCAGAGAATTTGTAGTTTTTATTCCCAAAACTATCTAAAGCCAAAACAGCTAGTAATCTAGAGAGAATTTTTTATACGAGCCTGGACAGCTTTGACCATGCTGATAAATTCCAGACCTAAACTCCGCTCTCACGGACTACGAAAGTCAATGATTCGGAGCGGCTGATCTCATACGCATGTAAAAATCCGAAATGTGAATTTAATATCAATTGATCTAGATAAATTTAAACCTGATTTCGAAAGCTTAAAGTTGAAGGTGGGGGCTTTATCAATTTAATAAGTTCTCAAAGACGCGAGACCTCCGAAGTAGAAGGCTGATAGTTAGTACTTGAGCCTAGTTGAATTGATTGGATTGATTGAGTCTTCTAGATCTCTAAGATAAATAACCGGATTTGAAAATGTCCCGCCAAAACTTATATTTCCTCTGACACTCAGAAAATTTCCGTCACGAATCCTCTTATTCAGTCGAATATGTGAGCGTGGGAATACCTCCCACACAGATACTAGCATTTATTGAATGCGCCACTGCAATCGAGACACGCTGGTTTATCCTCTGCTGTTTTACCCGGGACATCTTGACCCTGTTGGAGGCCCGCTACCCAAAAGCATGATGCTTCAATTGGGTTTTTAAGACAAAGGATAGGAAACTGTGGTGCTGGGCCTATTCCGGGACCGGCTCCCGCCCCTACATCCGATTCCCTCAAACCTAGGTTAAATCTGCAAAATGAATTCAAAGATTAGTCTATTCCTCATAAGTCGTATGGAATTTCAGGAAATTTATTTTCTCTGAGGTTCCCTTCAAAACATAGAATACTCACCCTATGAACAAAATAGACTTGCCAATTTTAATCCCAGAAATCGCCTACCCATACAGTGGCCTATACTCTGTTCTCTATGAAACGGATAACTTTTATAAATATATTCAAGTTCCATGGTGTAATTGGATGCACTCTTCATATAACTATGCATTTAGGAGCAGTATGGGTTCGAATCCTATTGGGACTATCTTTGTGGACTTTTTGTTAAGCTCCGTGTCTTAATATAACATAGTCAGGCGTTAGCATCTCATCTTTTTACTTCGAACAATTATCTCCAGCGTTGATATTCAACAACTAGTAAGATGATAGCGTGATAGCCCCTCCTATTTTTTATCTTTTAATTTTATTTCTTTCTTTTGCACTGGATTGATGCAAAATTTAGTATTTGAAGCACTACCTCTAAGATAGATCAAGTCTACGTAGTGCCTAATTAAGCCTGTCTGTCACAGACCAACAGTCCAAACGGCACTATTGCTTATAGTTTCTTTGATCCCCTATCAGTTTTACCCGCCATGTTTGACTCCCTTGTTGCTAGAATGCTATTTATCTATACACGTAGGCTCACTAATCTGATTTTTAGTCTTATATTAACAGACATACACACACATACACATATATATGTATATACCTAAGATTCATGTGTTCATAAGTTTAATATCAACACCTTACACATTCAGGATAGTAGCTTTCTGCAAGGTAGTTTGACCATTATTTTCAATCAGACCAAATGGTCAAGCCTAAGCAGTCCGAGCCTTCTTGCGAAAGTCATGATAGTCGATATTGGGGGCCCCGAATGTCTTGCAGTAAGGTAAGACATCGGTCAGCTAGCTTCACGTATCGTCGCTAACGACACTTAGAATACCACAGATGCTATTTGGAGACTTTAGTGCCGGTCAATATATACAACGACAGTGATACAAGCTACTAAAGTCAGAGCTAGAAACGAGACCACAGGCCACCCCATTTCAAAGGACAGCATTTTGAGAACTTGGGAAGCTAATCGACCTTCATTTTATATAATACTAATCATACAAAAATATCAATACATAATAATTATAGACTTTTAATGCGAGCAGCGTTATGTAGATGATTAAATTCACAGCTCCATGAGATTTTATGAGACCTTGGATCATCAAGTGAAGCAAGCGTTTCATTTAGCAAACCCCGTTGCAGTTTGTCCTAGCCACTCCGTTCACGGTCAAAATTCCATTCTTAGGATCATTAGATCCTGGGAAATCAACAGGGACACTACCACAAACTTGGCAATTGTGATCCCTCAATCTCTGCAGAAGTGGCAACACTGATGATCCAGGCCTTGTTCCTGAGATACCTTGGAAGAAGGCACAAAGACCATTGCCAGCCAAAGTTTGGCAACAAGCAATATGGTCACCACTCTTGTATTGCTATTTCAAAGAGTGACATGTTAGAGGAGCTTCATACACATTTCAAGGCTAGGAAGAATGGATAAAACTTACGCGGTTGCCGTCGAGTCGAGTAGCTGCAGCGATAATGTCATTTAGTCTGCAGTTACCAGCGGATGCAGGGCTGCCACGGCAGTTGATACCAAGAGCATCAATGGTGCTAGCAGAGGCCAGGACGGCGGCTAAAGTAATAAGTGAGAACTTCATGTTGAAAAAAGGATTTGGATTTGGAGTTGATATCTTTAGATTTCAGGTTCTGAGGATATACTGTGAGTTTGGATTGGAAACTTAGAATGTAGATGGGAGTTTGGAGCCCTCTTTATACTTCTTCATTGGCTGCCTCAATTTCACGAGGGTTGAACCGTCTAGCTATTGACCTTTGAGAATTTTCACGTTGAAGAAAGTTTGCATCGACCCATGGGAGACCTTGTACAGTGTCTGGCACATTACAACTGGATTGTCCCATAAACCAGAGGCGATGCGCAAAGAATTACTGCATCGGGGGCTACTTTTTAGTGATGTCACTTATCTTTTTGTGAATACGATATTATCTTATTCTTGTTTCCTTTTACGGAAGGCACATATTAATTACTCTTCGCGATCTCGTATCCTTCTGTGAGGGTAACTAGCTCTTAGAGCCTTCCGGTTTTGGCTACTCTTATGGAAAATCATCGCCTTTTTATAACGACAAAACCGTTTTTCAACCAGGTTCCGTCCCAGCCCCCTTAGCCAATTGGTAGCATAATATGACCTTAATTTACACTCTGCTGGTATTTGTTTGTTGAGTGAAGGACTTTTCGCCCGCTACGCTTTTATCGACTGGCGTGCAGTACTGTCGCTCCATTCGTATATGAACGGTGCCATCCCAGCGCGCTATTCTCCGCTTACCAAATAATCAAAAAAATATTTAAATATTTTAGGTCTATACTCACATGTACATATGTTCTTGTTTCTACGAAACGCGTGATGGCTATGTATAAAAACAGCTTGATAACTATTCCAAATAAATATGACAACGAGGCAAGCCGTTCCCAGCTTGCAAGTGGGAAATATATTTTCGTGATTTGAGGGTACTTCTTCGGCACAATCGAGTTGCCAAGCCGAGGCTAACTAGGCCACTTCAAACATGCAAACCAGGCCCATGGGCCTCAAAACTTTCCACACGAGAAGATTCTCGCTTACTCTAGATCAATTCTCCGTACGTCTCGGTGTCCAGATTTCGACAATGAATTAAAATTAGAAGTCTACGACGCGTCAAATGGCTACGATCACGGTCAGTGAAAGTTTGAAGCTTATATGTGTCTCTGCGTATCCTCAAGCTATTCGATTTTCTCAATAACGGCAGCATATTTTCTGACTTCGCTGCAGTACGAGCACCAATATATTATTCCAAGGTATCAGGTTGAATACAATAAAGGTTCTTAGAAAATGAAGCTACCAAGCGCCGAGTCTAGGTAGCATATGGTAATAGATTAAATACAGAAAACCCTACCGATATCCGCTAACAAAACTCAAAATAGGAATATTACAAGAATGGAAGGCAAGAAAAGTTGAAACAACTGAATTACATTAGGGATTCTCAATCTTGCTGGAGGTGAACCGCTATGGGTATTACTCGTCGAGACCTGCCCTGTACTAGCATCTACCGTCTTCCCCGTCACGTACTGAATATTGTACACAACATCGGCTTTAGCTGTCATCTGCACCGGCGCACCCAGCGTCGTTGGACATGATGGCTGATTCGCCGCTGGCCAATCTATGGTGCATTGTTCATCAGAACCCCATGTACAAAGAGGGTCCAAAATATTATAAAGAGCATAGTTTTTGGCTACCCAGCTGTCGGGTTGTGCGAGGCAACTGGCCAGAAAGTTCATGCTGTTGGCAGCGCTGAGTGCGAGTTTCTTGTCCGGGGTCTTGAGAAGACTTCTGCATTGATCGGCTGGTACGTTTGTGTATTGCATAGCGATGGCGCCGCCAGCGGTAGGTTTGTCGCTGGCAGAGTAACCCGTATAGAGGTAATTCCAGGCATCGTAACTAACATCGAAGGCGCCACCAGACTGATCGATACGAAGGAGATTGACCGAGCGGCCTCCGTAAGACAACTCGACGCAGATGTTATTACAGTCGACCGACATGGGCCAGTAAGCGACGCGATTCGTATTGATTTTGCAGCCAAGCACGCCGGCCGAGGAACTGAAGCTTTCGTGGGGAGTCACCCACGCCGTCTCTCCGCGGCATGTAATCGAGAATAGCGCGACAAGCAGCGCTGTCGACTTTATCAAGTCGATAAGCATAGATAAATGAGCGGCGGTCGACACAATGGTCGCCTGAAAGAGCGTATAGATAAAAAAAGATAAAGGAATGTGTCGCCAGTCCCCGACCGGATCGTCGCGGCTGGACTTACTGGTAAGCGCAAGGCATTCCGTGAATTCCTGAATGGTGAAGATCTCGAAGAGGGGCGCAAAAGCCTCTTTGCGGAGCAAATTTGATTTGACCCCTGAGAACTATAAGACAGATTCGCACAGACCTTAAAGTCGGTCTTAGGCTAAAATCCGATCGTGATGGAACGCTTGATCGATTGGTGTGCGACGAAAAACCCGGGCGCTTAAATTGTTTCTCAACATATGAATCAGCAATTACTTCCATATTCAGACATCTATTTTCTTAAGTTGCACGAATATCCCAAGAAATCTATGCAGCGATGCATGTTATTATTTTGTCGCGGTGATTTATAACTAACATCCTCGCGATAACCATAAATTGCCTTGTGACAGGGCTGTGACAGGGGTCAAACCACATGATCCCAAGATCTGCTTGCATTTCAATGGGCACGATCTAAATCGACGCGCAACGTCGTGATTTCTGAATTACTCCATGCTATCAGTCCTTTGTTAATCAATAATTTTAAAATTATTATATTTCTGTTTTAGTCACCATAGTTCCCAGATATTCAAACCTATCTTTAGTATGTTACATTCTTCAAAATATTTTTTTCATTCTCTTTTTCATTTCATCCTATTTTCCTATTTTGTTCTTATTTTTTGCATATTTATCTTTTGAGGAGATGAGCTTCCTTTGATACGCTGCTAGAGCTTCGAGACTTGAACACTCAGCTCCGACCACGACTGCGAATATTAGCTCAGCTTTTTCCGCTGAGTGCATGAGGGTGTGTTCCGTATATTGATTAGTTCGAACTCTGTTCATCGAGTCTCGTCGCGGACGCATTCCTGCATTTTCGGGTTGCGGGGCTGATCTGCTGATATCTATTGGTTCTTATCTTTCGGCTAACGTTTTGGCTAAGCGGAACCTCAGCCGCATACCAACGAACATACCGACTGAACGGTGTTTTTCGCATCCCGCAACTTTGGCGATTCGTGGGTATAAGAACGATATGATAGTACACTTTGAAATTAACGGTAACTTGTGGGTTCATCTTTTCCTGTTATTAATTGTGGCTCGCAACCCGCTATAAATTTCATAATTGATACCATGTCAGGAGACCTAGAGTTCGATGTTATAATCATCGGGGCTGGCCTATATGGCATTCAATCTGCTAGAACGTATCTAGAGATTTACCCAAATACAAAATTAGTAATCCTTGAAGCTAGCAAAAGCATCGGAGGAGCATGGAGCAAAGGTAAATTCTTTGGTCTAGTCCGACCATATCAATTGATATGATCCTATCATCGGCTGACAAGCACGACTATAGACCGCGTTTACGATACCTTATGGACCCAGGATTCTTCATCTGTCGCCGAGTTCTCTGATGTAACACTTGAGCTCCAATCCGAAGACAAATTTTACGGCCTCTTTCGAGCGTCTCACATGAGTCAGTACCTCGAAGAATACGCACGCTCCCACAAATATGCTGGGGCCACATTGGAAGACCGAATAATATTTGAGAGCCGCGTCAAGCTGGTGAAGAAGGTGGAAGGCTCTTGGCATATCACGTTGGAAGGCGGTTCAAAAACTCTTCGGGCAGCGAGAGTAATAGATGCATCCGGCATTACCAGTCAACCCGAGTTGCCGGCAATTCCTAAACTAGAGACATTCAAAGGGACTCTAATGCACATGAAAGACCTAGCCAAGTCCAATATCTACAGTAGCGCCAATTGTAACAGCATAGCGGTTATTGGAGGCGGAAAATCTGGCGGGGACGCTTCATATTCCGCAGCACGCGCGGGAAAGAAAGTTTTCTGGATCGTCCGAAAGTCTGGAAACGGACCCTGCTTCTACGCGCCCGTGTACCCGTCTCCAGGTTTCAAATCTGCAGACGAACCCCTGCTCACCCGTCTTCTATGCTATCTCTCATGTTCGCAGTTCGCAAAAGACAGTTTCTTCGTGAGGTTCCTCAACAGGACTGCGATAGGTCGGGGTATTATTAGATTCTTCTGGCGCACCATCGAGGGTGATTTTCGGAAACGAGCGAATTATAACCGGCCCGATCCAAAGGGAAACGATTTCAAAAATCTAGAACCAGATACGCCGCTCTTCTGGGCAAATGACAACACCGGTGTCGAGCAGAGGGATGATTTCTTCGACACGATCGCGGACAACGTCAAGGTCATCAGAGAGGACATCGCAGAGATGGATGCAGAGTCGATTGTTCTTGCCGATGGATCCCGTGTCGCTGTCGACACTGTCATATACGGTACTGGGTGGCAGCAATGGCCGGGCCATTATGAATCCGATACAGCTGCGTCCCTCGGTCTGCCGGTTCCTCTTGGCCCTCATGCGACCGTTAGCAGAGAGAAGTGGGAGGCGCTAGAAGCGACTGCCGACAAGACAGTGCTATCACGATTTCCCATTCTCGCGAGTCCCCCATCATACTTCAAAAAGGAGCCTCAGATGACCCCATACCGCCTCTATCGCAGTATCGTACCCATAAAGGACTCTTCGATCGTGTTTCTCGGCCGTATGAGCGTCGTCAACGGCTGGCGTGTAGCAGAAGTGCAATCCCTATGGGCCCTTGCTGCTCTAGACGGCAAGATACACGAAATGCAGTCAACATCTGAGATGGAAAAGGATGTAGCAGAAACTGTGGTATGGTGCCGGCGACGGTATCTGAACAAGGGCCAACTGGCGAATTGGTTTTTATGGGACTGCATCGCTTACACGGATCAGCTTCTCGACGAGCTGGGCTTGAAGAGCCACCTTGGGAAGGAAGGTGTGTTATCGCCCTGTAAGGCGAAGAGTTTAAGTGGCCTGGTTGATGAATATCGAGCGAAGTACGTCTCCCAAGAAGCTTGATCCTTTCGGTCATTTTTCGGGGTGTGACCGGGTGAAGAAGAACCAAGGTGGAGCCGTGCCGTGGAACATAGCATCTGGGGCGGCGAACAATGCCTGAAAGAGTACCCTCCATTTACATGCTCTGCCGGGGCGGTAGCTTTTTTCGCCGAGAAAACTCATTTTAATGTTAGCGCTAAACTATAAAACATCTGAAGCTAAGCTACCCCGCACGGTGAATTGCCTCAAGCGAAACTTGAGATCTCACATCCAATAAATTAATGTTTCATGAATCTGATTGCCTTTATGAGACGCCTTGAATCTTGGCTGCTTTACCGAATTCATGTAAATACAACTCTGTCTCTCAATATAATCCATGTCTGTTCAGTCCATCAATTACCACCATTTCGAGCCGGCCGCATCAATCTGGCAGGTCACAGAACCCCAATTCCAGCTTGCGGCTGCCACTGCGTCGGCCACACATTGGTAAGTAGCGGTGGCGAAAGCAGGGGATATATCGAACGTAGCATGTCCCCAAGTGGGAGGCGGGCCCTCATCGTAGTAGAACTGCCAATCCCACACATAATCCCAAGCATAGCATTTGCCACGGATATTATCCAACAATCCAGCACCCCAGTCATCATCCCATTCGCCCCAAGTATCGAGACGGAAGTACCAGATAGGCCATACACCACCTCCATGCCAGTAGTGAATCCAGCATGAACCCTGGTCACGCTTTTCAACTTCAGCACCTTCCGGGTTGACAACAGCTATACGCTTATCAACTTCAGCGACAGCCGGTTCGGCGACAGCGACACGCTTGTCAAGCTCGGGCTGGCTGATACCCTTGACGATCTCGCGTTCCTTAAGCTCGGGAGCAGGAACGGCAACGGCGGAGGCAATAGCTAGCATTGCAGCTACGAATGAGAGCTTTAGTAGGAGCATTACTATAGCAATTATTTTGTTAGCATTAAACCATGAGATGCCCGTGTTGGAATGAGTATATATATCTTACTGGAGGTTGATTTGTTGCTCTATAGGGAAATTGTATAGAATATTGCTCTTCCAGGTTATGAGGATCGAAGCTGGACGCCTGGCTGAGAGTTCTTTGTGAGATTTAACAGAGGAATTGAGGCCCTATTTATAACCCCGTGAGAGGAGGCCGATTTCGCAAGCGGGTAGAACACAGCGCCGTCAGTTGATCTCGTTATCATTCCGTCTGCAGAACGTCTAGTTGATTGATAGTATTGTTCGAATGCGGTGTATCAGTCTCATGCCGAGCCGCTGCTGGGCCCGAATTAATTATTTCCATATGCATACATGGATGCTATGAAACGCTTCGAAAAGAACTGAACCGCGGATATCTCAAGCGGAGAATCTTGTGATGTTGAGGCCGTGTGTGGCTTGGCGCATTTGCTATATAACCCACATGCATTGTCTTTCTATATGGTGACCTAAGTGAATTAGTTGTAGATAGCTAAAATAAAGTTTAATATAAATCGTATGGAAGAAACGGGAAGGCTGCCGTAGTCTTCTATAAGACAATTCCTGTGGGACCCCCACATGAGGTTTAGAATTTGCTTGCATACTGCAATAGTAAGATGATTTGATCTTGTACAACGTGAAAACAAGGCACATAAAGATACTTGCAAGCGGACGAACTCGAATATTCATGAACAAAAGTTTAATTCAGTGGACCCGCACAGTCTCGTAACGAGACTTAGGCCCGAAGTTTCTTTCGAAAGTGAAAGACTGTAAGTTGCCGTGTGTTATTTTGCCAAGCTACGATTACTGATATGTCTGCTCCCAGATATGATTACTCAACTGTGCCGCGCCCCTTCCGATAATCGCGCAGTGCGAACAGCCTAAACACTAAGCGAATCAGCAGCGGATTCGTTCCAAAGTCTTAGCTTGTAAAGTAAAATCTCTAAATCACCTCCTTAACACTCGAGCAGAAGTCTGGATTTCCGACCAGCGGCAGGAATTTAAGCCTGGCCTAGTGGCGTTGCACATGCATGCCCAGCCGTCAGATTGTCTGAGTTAACAATAACTTCGCCATCGTTATCGATTAATTATCTCGGCGCAGACCGTACGAGATATATAGATATCCCGCCAGGCCAGGTGGATTATTTCCGCATTTTCCTCTTTTCGGAGAGGATCTGACTTTCGAAAGTTCGGTACCGCGTGTACCGTTCGGGTTTTGTACAATAAGACAAGGTACAGCTTGAAACTACCACATATGTGCACGGCTTTACGAAAAAATTCTTTCGCCAAGTGAGATCCCTGCGGTCTTCTCCACTTTCAAATGTGGTTGGACCTTTGTTATTAGTAGTCTTAGCCTTGCGTGTACTGAAGAAATGACAAACAACATCAAAATAAGCATGCCCATAGAGGGCCCGATAGATTAATAATGAGAAGGTTGATACATTGAGGGAACAGGGAATTAGAAGTAGGTTGCTGCTTGAAGGGGTGGCATTGGGAACTACAAAATACACAGACCTTGCTATTGCATATTTGTGTCTGTGCCACAGGATTGCCTGCATCTTGGAAGTATATTTTGTGAACCAGACCCATTACTAGCTATGTTTTGGCAGAATCTATGATATCCACTGTGTGCTTGCTTAGCCTGATATATTTATCAAGCTTGCAAGTAGAAAAACTTTAGGGGGGCTTGCACCGAAAGTGAACAGCCTCAAAACATGTACAATCATCACTAGTGGCAATTGTTATTATCAAATGCGTGTGTACCTTCTCTCGTAAACCAGCCGCGCAGCACGAAGTGTATACCCTCTTTTTTAAAGATTACTTAACCAGTAAATCTTTAAAAGTAGATACCGGAATTAAATTCGAATAGAGAAATTAAAATCGTGTCACTACTGAATCCGTACCCCAAGCGTGAACATCAACCAACCTCTATACGGCCCCTCTTTGACCTCCACTCAGACGCATAGACGCCAAGGTTCGGGTTGAGCACGCTTGCTACTACCCCACACGACAATGTACCCACGTACAAAGGTGTTGTCATAAATATAATATCACGATAGTACTACATAGAACAAGGGTTAGCTATATTTGGTCTCGTAACCAGCTATATCCGAAACCCTGAGCTTCAAAGATCGAGCAATTGCACCTTCCACATTCTATTAGCGCCTCAGCCCACGATACCATGATATCAAGCTCAGATACCATGTTTGGACATGTGTGATACTATGGATGTTATTAGGACACGAAAAGATATCAGGAGTACACGTAGTAGTGTCGCCCCAAGCTCGCACGGTAAGGACAGCTCAGCCGGCTAATTAGCTAAGGAGAAAACATCCTCGTTCAACGTCATAATATCATCTGACAATCAGCTTTCTGGTTTGCTCTGCTAGCTCGATCCGAGGTTCCCATTGAGTCTATCCTATCACATTTAACTCTTAGATCTCTTCGTTGTCTCTTAAAGCAGATGCCACCTACCTGCCAAGCTGCCAATAAATCTCTTTGATTGATGTTAGCATTGCATTGGAATTATTTAAATAATGCGCTTCCCGTTGAAATTGTGTTGCATTAGTCGGGTTTCGAGACCGCTCATTGTAGCATCGCGCTCATTGAACAGGAGAGCTTTGCGGTTTGCATGCATGACGGCTGCAGAACACCGAAAGCAGTTTGGTTGCATCATCTGGACTGATAAATGAACCACACAGACTGACTGAGGGGAGTATCCAGGGTTCAACCTTATTTCCTAGATTATCTTATCTGATATTCTGGTGGTTAGTAACATGGCAGTCTAGAACAGCGACACGGAGCGTATTTGAATTGGATATCAGATTATGACAAACAAATCTTTTAGTATATATATATATCTCGACATGAACGTGCTTTGGCAGATAGAAGCTGACTTGTACCGCATTAGTTGAACATGGTGCCCCGCAATCCAAACAAACTTCGGCTAGATTAGCTTCGGTGCGGGGATATTCATGGAGTTTCGACTTCGGCAAACGGTCGTCCACCTGATCGGGGGGAAATGAAGCACTGAATTCCGAACATTTCATTATAATTGCATCATAGTCAAACAGCTAGTCTAGATTTATTGTTATTAATACCATTGCCTTAGGTAATATCATTATAACGTTACCCAGAACCTCCATTGTGCCTCCAACCCAGGAGATATTAATAAGCGAAGAGATCTAGACCGACGGCATTCGAAATGCATTTTATATGCATTCGTGGTAGTCTAAACCTGACGTAACGTTATCATCTAGGCCAACTGGTACCGCTTTCTGCGTGTTTGAATTCCTAATGCCATATACCGACGCGACGTAAATGACACATAAAGACCCAACCTTCTCACAGTCGAGAATATATGCTCAATTACAATTGCACAAGGGTTATTTTCAATCGGATATAATCAAGCTTAATAGAAATGGCGACGTCCACCAAGATATCCCTCCAAGGGCCCCCTCAGTCCGCCGCGGCCTTTCAAACCACCACCCCAGAAGCCACCGCCAAAGCAAACCACCTCCTCCAGCTAAACCACACCAACTTCCACGTCCTCCGTAACCCTTCCGAACGCCTACACAACCACATCGCCCACCACATCCTCTGTCTCTACGCCCTAAATGGCACCGTCTCCCAACTCCAATTCGCATATGACACCAATATCTCCTCGCAAACTCTCATCGGAGATACTTCCGAGCCTATATACTCCCTCTCCCATTCCGACGATTGGACGCCGTACCTTGGAGACGTAAATTTATATTACTCATTCCTCCAATTTTTCCAAACTACAATTGATGAAATCGGGTGGAAGGAGACAATAAAACAATACATCCTTTCAGAGAAGGGTCAGAGGGATTATATGCTCGTGCGGCTGGTGGCTGGTAACCTCCACCCGTGGATATTACTCGGTTATGCGATCGAGTTTGAACAACCCGCTATTGTAGCGGAAGCACTGGCTCAGGTTGCTGTACACGATCCTTGGCCGTCAGAGTATCTCAAGCTATGCTTAGCTGCCGGCAATGCCGCGGGTAAGAAGGCTACAATGATATCGCTCTTCAAAGAAGCGCAAAACTCCGAAAAGCTCAAGAATTCAGTAAAGTGGACGGACCAGCAGAAGAACAAAGTGATCTACGAAAAGGCTATGAATGAGATGGTAGAGTTGGCGGCAAAATGGTACCTCCCTCTAACCTGCGGGAACGAAGAACTTCAAAGAGCAGCAGCGGAATTAGCGTCCGCGACAGCATTCATTTTCTCAGCAACACCGAGGGCGGGGAAAGCTATCAGGTTTGATTTTTTCTTGATGCATACACTTACTAGCTCGACCTTCTTGGATGTTTGGATGCGGCAGGAGTGGGTTAGTAATGAATCGAAGGTGATGCTATTAAACTACTTTGCGTGGATGGTTATCAATTTCTATGTTTCAAGAGGGTGTCCTAGGATTGACTCTGAGCAGGTGAGGGAGTACAGAGGGAAGGTAAAATATGGTGGCGTGGGTAGTGATGATGAGAAGGCGAAAATGGAGAGTTTGGCGTTTAGGGTTGCGGGGATGAAAGATGACGGGCATTTGGTGAAGGCTGTTAGGGCGTTGATTAATGCGAGGGCTGTTTCTCTACAGTATACTGCTTCTAGTGAAGAGGGATTTGAGGTACCGACAGAGTTGTATATGAGAATCGCGGAAATGATGGTGGATGCGGCGGAGGATAGTGGCGAGGGAGATACTCTGTGGTTGTTTAGTATTGGGCATGATGAGGCTTGGGAGGGAGTGGGACCTCGGGTAAATTATGAACATTCTGATTGATTATTTAGCATCGCTTTCAAATTGGGGTCGTATTCAATTGTATGTTTTAAATACGAAATTGTAAGTCTAAATGCACGACTGAAGTGCACGAAACCTGCCATGTGATGGTGATAGGTGACAAGTTCGCGCATAAAAGCTACAAAACATCTGTATCAAATATGCAAACTGCCAAATTGGAATTTTCGGCCAACTTTCATCCAGCTTTCTTTTCGATTTTCTTCTAGCTAGGTCTCGAGATGAGAGCGATACATGGGCATCACGACAAGGACACCCTGCAACGTCCGTTAGATTTCGGTAAGTTTTACCCCTGCCTCGCCCTGCCCGACGTAAAGCAGGTAAGCAGCTCGCCCACACCCGCACTCTCCAACCAGTTTCGGTTGACAAACTGAGAACTTGTCACCCCAAAACCCCTGGCAGTCGACGCGGTGGATCCATATCTATAGCAACTCACCATTATTTCCTCCATTTTACGACGATCATTAATACAGAACTAAAGGCATGGTGCCATCTCCAGTCCTCACGTCTCGTGGTCCAAGCACGGAAATCCAATCAAATACCTCAAACGTTAAATTGTGGCTGGTAAAGTCAACTTGATGTGCGGGATCATCATGTCGCGTCGGTCAATCAACCATGGGTCAAGCGAGGCAGCAACAAGCGAAGACAAATCTTGATTTTTGGCGAAACCACAAGATTATTCAAAACTATAAGACTTGGCTATCGACATTCTTCTTCGGGGGTTGTCGATGATGGGGCCTGATTGTTTTATTTATCCGTTAGTAATCTCTCATGCGAATGCGCACCAGGCATTGAGGATCTGACTAACACAAAACCTCAAGCGTGCGTAACACGCCCACCGCAGAGTCGTACCTGTGGAACTATTACAGTTTCGAGGCAGCCTGGAATACTATACCGCTGCTAAGAAAAGTAACATTTCTCATCGGAGTGACCTAAATAACATCCTCACTATTACAGGCACCGAAGTCAAGCATTTTACTTTCTCCACCAAAATTGGGAGATAAATTTGGGGTGGGCCTTTAATTTAAAGGTGGAGCGGACCCGTCGATCGAAAGGGATTTAAAATTGAGAATGTAAAAATTGAGTGGAATGCTCTTCGTATATATATTACTGTCCCCACCGATATTATAGCTTGTGTGAGCAGCTACCCTGGTGTTAAAGACGATTTTTATCATAACTTCATGTTATAAGCTATAAGCTTACTATCAAAGATCCAGTCTACCATATAGAGCTCAGGCCTTCGACCCCACAATACAATGCGAAAATCCGATCACAGGGCCACGCCTTTCGGGCTAGGAGATAGTCTCCACGCAGGCTACGAGATTGAGGAGTCAACTTTGTAACAGCCTCTATATAACTTATTAAATCGGCCGGTATCGCCAGAGAATAACTACTCTGAATGACTCCTCGCAGTACAAACTTAATACATCAAATCACTACAGCGTTCATCCAAAATGATTTCCAAAAACTTCTTTATATGCTTTACAAGTCTTATAACCCTCTCGCATTCTCTACCAACATCCTCACCAGACCAAGTTTATAACACCCGCTCCACCATTCCAGCACCACCCTGCAATGCCTCCCTCCCACCGCAATGCGAAACAAACAACCTAATCTTCACCATCCCACTCTCTACCTTCATAACCTCTTATCGAAATAAAAATACTGATTCTCCGCCGTTAATATACACCTCAGACGGCTGCTCAGTCCCCGCTTCCGTCGCCGCTGCCTTCCACATCAACAAAGATACACCATACGGATTCCAATTCCTAAATTCGTGTTATAGACACGACTTTTCGTATCGTAATTTCCAAGCGCAAGGAAGATTCACGGAGGCAAATAGGGAACTATTAGATGAAAACTTTCATGAAGATTTGGTTGCGCAGTGTAGTGCGCAGTTTCCCAGTCAGAGTGGTTTAAAAGGGTTGGAGGCAGCGATACAGAGGGATTGGTGCAATATTGTTGCTGAGGTGTATTTTGAGTTTGTGAGGATGTGTGGTGGGCCACAGGGGTGCCCTGAGGAGAAGATTGTGGAGCTTTTCGGGAAGCTTGGGCAATAAATTTGTTTATGTGTGGAGTAGGATGGGACGCGTGTTTTGCTCAAAGAATGTATTTAGGGTTATTGGGTATACCTGAACGCACGAGCCCGAGGCCGCGGCGAGTGGAATGGGCATACAAGTATATATTTCGGCGGGCTTCTGTGTTTGGGGTGTCTTGATTCCGGTGTTCTGTTGTTTCTGATTCTGAATATCTTGTAATGTGGATGAACTGTATGTTGATGAAGATGTCGGATTGCTGACTATTTGAGGTCTTTCTATTCTTGTGACATGGTTTTAGGACCATCTGTGCATACGTCTCGATAATTTTACGCAAATTGAGAGTCTAGCATTAAGTACGGGTCGGCTGAATGCGGTCTCGTTTCCAGCCTGCCTTCGCGTACGAACATGTTTCCCTCGATTAAAATGATAAGATAGGCTCTAAGGGACAGAGTTATATCGGCCGACGTTGAAACGTGACAGGATGTAATAGTTATCGGATTATCATCTTATTTAGGTCCGAATATCCTGCACATGCACGCAGGGCAGTTGAATTTGTAGAAGGTTGGTGCCTAAACGTGCGCTTCGGGTGCCGGATGAATTCAACTCGATATATCTGACTGTGTGACGTTAATATTTATGCCGGCATTTCATCACTCTTTCGACCAATTTAGGATTTACCCTATCTAAAAATCATTCTACCTCTCGGCCGGAGCACGAACGAATCCCGACTTTCTTGAGGCTCGATGCGTTGGTAGCGTTGTATTTTTACTACCGCCGGCTGGGCCGAAACGAAGCCCTAGCTCGCGAGTTAGCCACGGCTACCCCGGCTTTCATGAGGTGCACCTTTGGAAGGATACAGAAAGTGCTAACTTTATTCTAAATAACAAGCCCGAACGTTTCGGTGAAGCTTCCGAATCTAGGGTTAGTTGCGTTGTTGAATTTCTCGATACATTCGGGATTTGTCTCCACCAATTACAATAAGCGTACAGGGCCAAGCTTTAGATTTGCAATTCTTCGGTACGATTAGTACGTTTGCACTTTATTCTCGAACTTGAGAAGGGTTATTTAACAACAGCCAAAATATGCAGCTGATGTTAGGCTTTCGGTAAAGTTTGTGGTACGATGGTTTTACACTTGTCTTGGCTGGTTGTAGCATGTTGCTTGGAGCTAGTAGATTTTGGTGGTAAACGGATAGGACCGGAAGACATCAAAAGGTTCTTGTATAAAAGGTAAGCTGTTAGCATTCGTTGATGTGATTCTTCATCTCCAACGAGCATTATAAAATATCAGATATCAATCAATAGCTTCTTATCTTTACTTATTATCAAATCACCTGTTAATACCTTTATCACTGTTTAGTCAGCAGCCATGGATCAAAGCAATCCTCTCGCTAGTCGCTTCGCGGCGGCAGACGTCTACGAGCATCTCACCGGCGGCTGGCCAGCCCGCGTCGCCAAAAAGCTCCTCTCCTCCATTCTCGTCCCCGTCACCGCGGACTCCGTCATCCTCGACAACTGCTGTGGCTCCGGTGCCATCACCACCGCTATTGTCAATGAAACCACACCAAAGGGGTTCATCCCCACTATCCACCCCACCGACATATCACCGGGTATGGTCGACCACGTGAGCAAACTCTACAGCGACAAACCCGAAATCAAAACCCAAATAATGGACGCTCAAGCTCTGAAGTTCGAAGATAACACCTTCTCTCACGTCTTCTGCGCCTTTGGTGTCTTCTTCTGCCCTGACTATGAGCTCGGATATCGCGAGATGTACCGCGTCGCCGCACCGGGATCTGTCACTGTCGTCACCTCGTGGAAGGTTGTGGGTTGGGTACCCCTTGTCAATTACATAATCAAAAAGATCAGGCCGGACCAGGAGGAGTGGAAGTTCCCGGCCTACCCTGGCTTCAAGTGTGCGGATTGGGTGAGGGAACGGGTTGAGGGAGCCGGTTGGAAGGAAGTGGAAGTTAAAGAGGTGGAAGACTTCACGGGGGGTACGAGGGATACGGCCAAGGCTTTGATTCCCATGTTGAGGGAGGTGGTAGATGATTGGAGTGATGAGGAGAAGGCTAGGTTTGTGGAGCTGTTTGATGAAGCTTGCGAGGCTTGTGGGGTCAAGAAGAGGGAGGAGGATGGGCTGTGGGAGATTGAAATGGTTGCGCTGGCAGTGACGGGGAGGAAGTGCTAGCGGATGGAGGGGCATATGGATCATGTCCGTATCGATTCGAGGGGAATGATCGGTGGAATTGACAAGTCATGGATTTTCCGGACCGGGCAAGGATGTACATTCACGGAGGTGCAGGAATGAAAATTAACAGCTCATGCATTTTCAATTACGTACTTTCTTTATCAAGATTATTTATTAATTTTTTCAAGGCCCACCTTATAAAAGTTTCGATCAGTGATTTGTCTAGTGTGTTTTTCATGTAGGTTGGAAAGAGCCATGGCGGGAGTACTTTAGGCTTGTACAGGTACGTTGGGGTTTCGAGGGGGATGTACTGACTTGCCAGGGAGCATCCCGGAGAGAGTATTTTATATGCATCAGCGCTGAAATTTCAAAATCCCAAGAAATATGTTGTGCATTCGTTCATTCCGCCTGCCACTTTACTGGACTGGAAGATAGAGCAATCGGGTGACGATTTGTTTGCCTTAATAGATCCCGGTCTATTACTATTGGGAGAGATAATTCCATAGTTGTGAGCTCCTGCCGTGATGCATGATAAGGCAGTCTCGACGGAGGTACCTGTTGCACGCACAATAGTACGAGAATTGTTTGTACACTGTTTGTTGTCGGGATTTGCTGTGTTCTGTGCTTTTATAACTCATCATCAATTGAATTCATTCATCACTAGCGACAAGTTTGTAGCCGACAATTCAAGAGAGATCTGATAGCAGCAACCGATGAGATGAGGTACCGAAGCATCAACTCTGTGCAAGTACTCAAGACATTCCGAAAAGAAATCACACCTCCTTTGAATTTCGGGAGAAAACGATAACATTTGATATCCACCCTTTCACAGAAGCCATGTCGCCAAAAGTCTCACTATATTTTAGCGACCCTCTCTTCTAGCCGCTCGTCATCAGGAGGGGTCATCCTTGGCTGTATGCACGCCAAGACCACTAGACGGGATGGCTCGCATGAACTTCAAGTCACATGACCGAGGGTGTGGATGCGATTTCCCCTCTTTTTCGCCGGCGAAAACGGCGAGATGCCGTTCCAAACCTTTCTCGACGACGGTGGCTACGACGGGATTGACCCTTGCTGTCCTGAAAATCTTTTATATAACACATCTCGGAGACGCTGAAGCTTTTGGAACAGCTTCAAGTTGCGACATCGAGCCCTCTTTTTGCTTTGCGCGCGGGAACGACGGGCAAATCTCGTGGGCAGCCGTCGGTTCGGGTGGACCTTTTCTCAGTCCTTAATTCCACCTCTTGTCGCCTCAGAAAAAGACCCCAAGATTAAAAATAACAAACCCGAAGAATCAACCAACCACGAAGGAGAGGTCTTGTGATTGGTGCTTTCAAAGGCTTTCTCTTCTTGCTCAGCTCGCCATTCTGGTCCTTCAGTGCTCCCAGCTTCCCAGCTTTGGGCTTAAGTGAGACCGCTCGCTTGAACGGCCAATCAAGCGGTGACAACTCATCGTTGCACCCACCCTTGACTGCTTCGACCGCCCTCCCAAATTTTCCTCGACCCTCTCGCCCTGGTTCTCAGGGATCTCTACCAGAAAATCCCAAAGGTCCATTCTCCCCCGCCACTAGTGCTAACAATAACAACGTGTGGCAGGAGAAAGAAGAAGAAGCCGTCCTTCGTTGAGACTAAGACTTGGTCGAGAAGAAAACTAGCAAGCCCTTTCATTGGCAGAGATAGAGCTTTTCTTTCTTTGGTTGACGATTTGCATGTGCATTATTGCAAAATTGTGCATGCTGTCGCAGTACCTATGCAAGCTTTTTTCACATCTTCACCCAAGAGTTACTCCCTTGCTGCAGCATGCTCTTTAGTCTCAAAAGCCGCCGTCGCAGGAGTCCCAATATCGTCGTTCGCAAATAGAGAGAGCAGCGACCGACCCAACCAACCTTGTCTTTGGAGCTAGGAAGAAGCCTTCGGAACGTTCAGGCTGGGTTGACAGGTTCGACTCTGGTGTGTTCCGCGCAAGATCATCAACTCCTACGAAACGAGCAAGCCTTTTAGCTTTAACGGGATCCCTCTCCTCCTCTTTCAGGAACTCTGATGAGTTGTTCACACCTCTGTTTATCATCCCGTTTCATCCTCTGTTAGACACACACGGAAAGCAAAACAATTTCTCTGGCCCTTTTGCCCCAGTGACGACAAACAGCTTATTGCCAAAAAAAAAAAAAAATCCCCGAGCGAAGAGATATAAAACATTTCATAGAAAAATTTTCTTTTAAAAAGTCAATAGTTACCAAAAGTTGCCTGAAAGGGGCAGTATTACCAGTCGTTTGCCCCACGGACAGCTCACCCAAGCCAATCCCGATTATACACGAAGGTTTTTCAGTCTTCGAGAAAGAGCTACCGTTCCCTCGGACATCTTCAATATATTTTGACCGCATATAGCCAGCCAACAATATTGATCATTTGAGATCCGCCAGAATTATCGTCGAATAGGATAATTACTGTGACAACCTCCCCAAAAGTTGAGCAGCCGACCCGGCCAACAAGAAGAGCAGAAATCTCCTGCAGCTAGGGTTACAGGGTAAAGAGTATCTCGAAACCTTACAGAATCCATCGTCATTCCGAAATTCTTCGCAGGCTTTTTACCCAAAAAATCGATAAAAATAAGAAATTCGAGTTCTTTTAGTGGTACCTTTCCAGCGGGTTACTATCATCAGAGCCGAACTCTCTGGTTTCTCGAATCTCGCGTGTCGCTTCTCCCCCGCGAAGTTGATATTCCTTGTCGCATTTCAATACCATTTTTTGATTCGAATTTGAAGAAAAAGCGATCCATCGATATCAAATCACAAAGTTTCTTTTTGTTTTGGCGCTAAGATTACGAGGTTGTGTTTGCGATTGCTGCGGGTCTCCCACTAACTTTTCGACTTTCGATATCTCGACATCATATCTTCTTTAATACGATTTGTGTTGAACTAGCGCACACCCTTGATATTCTAAACTACGTCTTTTCGCAATATATAATCTTCTGTCGCAAAAAGCTTCGATAAAAAAGAAGACAAAAGGTCGCCATACTGGAGAAATCAAAGAGATCTCAGACTGGTGGGCTGGTTCCTATCCGTCAGAAATTCGATGGACCGATGAAAGCGCCAACGATATCTCCCTCCCCATCTCGTAAGTCTAACCCGGTGATTGATTGCTGTACCTGCTGCTTGCTGCTGCTACTGCTCCTCCTTGCTACTCCTTGCTGCTTGCTGCTTCTCTTGTCCTCCTCTTCGCTATCTGAGAGGGAAAGCCAGATTATCTTTTCGTCCGAATGCTCAGTGGCGATTCGCTCGCTTTTGAATTGAAAATCTTGTTTTCCATTTTCGCAAGCATGTCAACTCGTGCCTACGCGGGTCCAGCGTGCATTGGGATTGTTTATGCCGTCGCCTTTTTGGCTGGGAAGTGACGGCGGGCATGAAAGAATAAGAAGGATGGATCATGATAGCCGGGCGCCATTCTAGACTCTGCGTGTCAGACCAGTGGACCCGAGTCAGGCTTAGGCCAGCGGAGTCCATGCTGCTTCGCTGGCCGAGGGACATTCCTCACTGGCCAACACAGCTGCATGATGTGTTGTTCACTCCCTCAACCAGCAGTTCTCTGCAGACAGCTCAACAAAGGCACACCATACCTCCTCAATTTTGCAGGCTACATGCCTCGCGCATATTGGCACATACCTTTTGATATGTGGACCACCCCTCCCAGCTTGCAGCTCTGGCAGGACTAGTAAAACTGATGATTCTCTCCTCGTCTGATCTTGTTCCTCTCTTCCCATTCTCCCGCATTGGCCTGACTTGACGTTTTGACCGAGCTTGTGTTTTTCCCTTTCCCTTTGATACCCGAACGAAAATATACTGCGTGTTATTTGCTTTGAAGCCAGTATTGAAGTCTCTATTATTCTTCATTCTATATTCAAGTTACCTGCCTTTCCCTCTTCTTACCCTCATATCTTTACCTTTCACCTGCTCTCTTTTCCATTTCTGCTCCATCGAGCGGTCACTCGTATATACCGGGCATTTTGATACACACATTTACATACACATTGCCTGCATGCCCTTGCCGTAGTCCATAGTCTACCTCAATTGTGCTAACTGCTTCCGTCCTTCGTCTCTTTTTCAATCTTCGAAGGCCCTCGTTCGACATCTAATACAGCTCCCTCTCCCGCCTCTCAACCTTCTTCTCGGAATACCTCCCCTTCTTCCCGCCTACGACGTTCCTCCTCCGCTACTTCTCTCGCTCTGAGCAGCGTCTCTAACCCTGTTTCATCTGTTAAAGCAGTTGAACCAACAGTAACAATAGCACCTCCTCCACCACCGCCACCGGCAACCGCCAAGATGGGTGTCGCACAGGAGGAATTCAGCAACTTGAAGCAAGAAAAGGCTAGAGCAAAGTCCCGGACAAGGCTGGCCAGGTCAAAGTCGAGAAGCGCTCTCGCTCGTCACAACACTGGAAATAGTGAACCAAAGGAAATCAAGCTATCGCGGCATCAAACTGGAAACAGCGAACCCAAGGAGAGTAGGATACGAAAACATGACACTGGTAATAGCGACAAACTCCAAAAACAAAACACTGGTGGAAGCGACAGCCAAACCGCAATTATCGCCCGTGCCGCGACATACACAAAACCTCTAATCAGCTCAGCGACATACCATCTACCCCCGCCACCGTCAGGAACCTTTGGAGGCAATGCGACTTCCCTGGCGGAGCTTGCACACCTTGTAAGACTTCAATCATATCAACAACTCAAGCACACACAATCTAGGATCCGCTTACATCGTCAATTAATATCCACTGGAATATTCGCCCGCCTGGAAAGATGTGGGGCTCTTGCCCGGACCCATATGGTCGACTACTTCAAGGAGGATAAGAAGCGGGAGTTTGCAGTTTTATACAATGCTGTTCACGACCTTAAGGATTCCTGCGAGCGCCTTGCTATGCTCCAACCAGAGCTGGATATCCAGAAAATTTCATATGGAGATTCCGAATCGGAGCGTCCCAAATCCCTACATACCTTCCTCCAAGATATCCCGTCGCAGACAAGAGATACTATCCTCTTGTTTATTTCTACCTTACGCTCTAATCCAAAGTTCCTTGCGGATAGGTTGTGTAAGCTCTCTCCCGGCGATCTGGACACAATCGCCAAGTCGAATCAAATCACCCAGACCCAGGAATCCGTGCTCCCATTGAACAAAAAGACCGTCACCCCTAACCCGACGGCCCCGGTTCCAACTCTAGCTGTTGACAAGTTGCTTGGTTTTCACAGGCTGGATCCCCTCCACACCCTCATTCACACCATCTTTGCCAATTCCAGCGGCCCAGATTCGGATGAGGACCGTTGGAGAACTGATGTTTGGTCGACAGTATGCGCCCGTCTTCTCAATGAGAAGCGAGGTGAGAAGTTCCTTTATGCTGTTATGGATTCGTGGTCATCGATGAGAGAATGGCCTGCGAAGAATAACATTGAAGTCTGCCTCATGAAAATGCTCCAGGACGGTGCCTCCGTGTTAATGTTGGACCGCCAGGAAGATACCTCCAATGACAAGGTCAGACAAGACCTCATTCGGAAACAAGAAGAAGAGTTCTACGTCAAGGCTACTAGGTCTCTCTTCCAAACTCTAGATGACGAGCCATGTGCTGGTGGTATCCCTGAAGGTATCCTCGAGCTCGGACACGCCATCTTGGAGAAGATTGACGACCCGAAGAGAAAGAAACTTGCGGAAGTCTTCATCGTCGCCAAATGGTTCTTTGGCAGATATTTGAACACTGCTATTCAATACCCTGAGGTGAGACATACATTTCCAATTAAAGTTCATGTCACAGGCTAACTTGAGATATAGTATCACGGTATGATGGTGGGTCACTTTATCAGTGAGTATTCTCGTCAAGCGATTCTGCGCCGGGTCATCCAAAGGATGTGCACGGACGTCTTCAGCATATGCTTCCTCGAATTGTAAGTTTGCTATATTTCTCCCTAACTGTCCATTTGATTCTAACACCCTGGAATAGAAAATCGAGCAGGCCGATCGATCCTATCGTTCGCAACCATGTTGAAAGCATTATGGCTCGATTCCGCAACCCGCGCCCGAAGGATAGCAACCCAATTCTCCTCCCTGTCAAAGCCATCACCTCACCTCGCGAGACAGTTGAAGTTCAACCTTACCTTGTCTTGTGTCCTACCGATATCGTTACCGTTTTCCACGCACTCTACCCTCAGAACTCACAGAGACCTGGAACTTCTTCCTCCGAGAAAGACTTTGGGTCAAAGAAGTTCGGTCGCTCCATCACCTCCGCCCGTCCTGCTGTTTCGCGCCCTGCAAGTATCTTTGAGACTGCCAATGGTCCTTCCGCTTCCCTTCTTAGTAAGAGCAGCTCTTCGCTCAACAGCGATAGCGGTCTCTCCACTTCGAATGCCCCTCTACTTGACAACCAATACGGTAGCATGGATGAGAAGTTCACTGGATCTCTCATCGGTTCTCCCAACTCTTTCACGATCGCACCTAACATCAAGTCATCTGCCGTATCAATCTACTCTCTTCAATCTGTTACCTCTGAGCCTGATGATGAGCTGGAGACTTTCATGATGGACGTCAAGAACTCCATCACTGAAATGACAAGGAAGCTTGGTGCTGAGGCTACATCTGGACGTACACATCCTTGCGCCGAAAAGTGGGCTGTTCTCTTTGTCTCTTCTGATGGCAAGACGGTTTCTCCTCGCATGAAGACCGACTGGGAGGACGATGATGAGGATGACAGCGATAGCAGCAGCGACAATGATAGTGATGATGATTCACCAGGTGAAGTCTCTCGAGACTATAACCAAGTCAAGCAAGCTATCATGAAGTTGATTGAAGAGTATGAAGTTCCAGAGGAACTCATCGAGGAGGATGAGAACCAGTGCAAGAAATTTAGCAATCGAACATCGGTCGCGACAAACCGCAAACATGCCGCCCCCGTCGCCTCGACTGTGACTAGCTACATACAAGACCAGAACCCCTACTACCAAGCGGGAGGTTTGAGTGCTCTCTTCAACGGTAGCCCGGAGCGCGAACGTCAACGCCTCGATCTACCCCGTGACAGCAATGATCGTCTCCGTCAAGCAGGCAAAGAGGGCAACCCTGATGTTCTGTTGACCATGTTGTCCGCTGCTCAATCTCAATGCATGGCTCGCGGCGACTATGTCGACGGCCAGATCTTCCACCGCGCAGTCACCATCCTCCTCCGCAAACTCGAACCATCCCTCACCCGCAACGGCTTTGCACCTCTCCTTCACATTCTCTCCCGTGGTTTCCGTGTCTCGATCGAGAAGTCCGCTGCCTGCATCGAGCATCTTGAGGCTTGGTTTGTGTGGCTTACTATGGCTTCAGAGAGACACGACTCTGCTGCCTCTGACATGCTCGCTTTGATCAAGGCTCTCCGTGTCAAGATGTGGTACGTTACCGACGTTCGCAATTCTGCCGCTTATGATGATGCTCGCAACGTTGCCTTGGCCCTGAAGAAGATGGCTATCCCGCCAAAGACTAAGGATGGCCGTCCCATCTCTCAACAGCGTGCAAAGACCGGTCTCACCCATCGCATGTCTACTAGCAGCTTCTCTCTCCTCAAGGGCGACAGTTTGATCGATACTCTTGCCGCTCCAGTTGACAATGGCGGTCCTAACAAGCTTAGCGACGAGCAAGCTGAAATTACTAGCGCTTGGTTGAAGCGATACGCAATCACAAACTTCTGCACAGGAGAGGAACGCATTCACCGTTTCTGCTCTGAGATCGACAAGTGTGTGAACAAGCTCGTCGGAAAGGAAATCCTCACCGGTCCTGTTCTCTGGTCTAGCGAGTTGTTCGCAAGGGACGAGCGCGAGCTCGCCAACGTTCGAAAAAAGGGTGAATTCCACCTCGCCGGTGTTGGTGGCTTGAACATGACCATGGATGACGTCGACTCTGATGGCGACAAGATCAAGTTGAGACCCAAGGTAAGCGGAGGCGACCTATTCGGTATGGGCATTCCCCGACCGAGGTCTCAGAGCATCATCAGTACGTTGTCCAGCTTGTCTACCACTCCTGGTGCACGTCCTCGCGCGTCTCGAGGTAGCGCCTCCGAGTCTTTCATGGACAAGAATGATCTCTTCAACACCCCTACTCCTCAGCTATCCCTGGAGTCCACCCCAACATCTGCTTTCTGGAGTCCGTTTGGAAACATGACCCCATTGGCAGGATCTCCATCGCGATCCAAGACCACAGCCATCCCAACCTTGAGCACGTCGAGGTCTATGGAAGGTGAGAATCAAGAGAAGAAAGCGTTCCTCACAACCCTCAAACAATCTCTTATCGGGCTTCTTTTGAGCGATCTTGGTTTGGATGTGTGGAGCCAAGGTAGTGAAACTGATGCTTGGTTCTCGGGTGGTCTTGCCGATGAGTGCATGCAACGCAGAGAAGACCAAGAACGCGCTCTTCAAGAACGAAGCGCATCCTCGAAGAGCTTGACCACCGTTGCCTCCAAGAAGATCAACCGTAAGAAGAGCAACAAGTCTTTGAGAAGGTCTCATGCCAATGGTATCTTGGAAGCTCTCGGTCGAGGTGAGAAGGGTGAGTTGGCTGCACCTGTTGCGACGTACGAAACAGTCGGCCACGAGCCCCACTCTGGTGAAGACAACTCGTCCAGCAGCGATGCTACCGCTCGTTCGGCCAACACCGCCACCGCATCTAACGCGAACAAGAAGGGCTCTTACCAGAGCTTCCCTTACGGTGTCGCTTTCCGCCGTCTTCTCAACAAGTTCTCCAGCCACCCCAATCCATTCGACAAGCTCAATGCTCTCTACGAACTCGAAATCCTCATTGTCGCTTCCCTCACAACCACGACCGGAAAGACTTTCACTCGTCGTGGAACATTCCCTACTACTCCTTCTCCAGATTTCGAGCCTGTTGCTCGTGAGCTTAGCGCTCGCATGAGCAACCTTATGCTCACACAGCCCACTAATCTCGACGAAAGCCTTGCACACGCCGATGAGCGCCGTCATGCAGGTCTCTCTGGTTCTCCTTTCATGACACCCACCGGCAATCGCACACCAGTTGGAAACAACCTCCCTTCAACTGAGATCATCATCGATGTTTGGCAGGAACTTTTCCGCCAAGCTGATATCCGTCCACGTACCCTCTTCCGTGATCTCCAATTCGTCGCTTCATTCATCCCCGCCTACCAACTCGATCTCACCGTGCAAGGGAAAGCTTTCTGGGATATGGCAAATGCAGCTCTCCGACTCAAGGTCGACGTCGTCAAGACTATGGTTGAAGTTGCCGACGAGATTGTTGGCTACCACACCAAGAGACGCACTCCAGAGTCCGATGCTACTCAACCACCCATCTCCAAGGAGAAATTCGATAAGAATCCGGACCTCAAAGCCAAGTCTCCACAACCCGTTGGCACCGAATGGATCGCCCGTTATTCTATGAAGGATGCTGCTAGCATGTGGTTGATCACTGCCAAGGAAGGAGATGCAACCGCCCAGCGCGAGCTTGCTATCTTTTACCTCACCAACCCGGCTTTGTTACCATTGGCCACTATGCCTATGAGCAAGACCAAGGATATCTTCCGCAATGATTCCATGGTCACCAGGGGCGTTGACCCTGAGAAATGCGATCCACTCAGATTGTGTGTTTCGCATCATTGGATGGAACTGTCTTCTCGCGAGGACGAGTTGGCAAAGAAGTATTTGAGACAACGTGAAGAGTGGTAAACGTATTTCTTTTCTTCTTTTCTATTTTACATATTTTTCGGAAACCTTTTTTGGATAATGGTTTTTATAATGGTTTAACGACTTTTTCATTATTATCTTTTAATGCATGATATCCTTATTTTACAGCGTCATTATTTATCATGATAGAATCATAACCTTTAAAAATGTTGATTTGGACGCATTATGCCCTCTGTTTTTTCCGTTATATTTGAAGGAAACCGGTTTATACTAATCTTGCGATATTTTCATGCACCATCATAGCGAGTCATCTTTTTACTTGTTCAGCGTCAGTCAATCGAATTTTGAGAAAATGACAAGCCTTTGAAAATTACATTTTTCTAACGAATTTCGTTGACATTCATATTATTTCGCAGCTCAAAAATATTTACAAAGTAAGCAAGTATTTACAAGATCTTTACAAATACCTAGTTTTGCGATAGGGATTTTTCTCCTTGGACTTGATTCATCTCTTCTTGATTTCGTCTCTTCCTGGATTTTTTACTGGATAACTGGACTTAATGCGAATTGATCCTTCCACCCTTGGAGTATAATCTTTCAATCTAAAATGGTTTAAAATTTCGTTTTTATCATCGTTTGAGTTATTACAAGAGAACTATTGGGTTCTTTTGATGCATGTTTCTTGCGATTTTTTTATGCGTATGCGGCTGATTTGAGGTTTCCTCTTGCTATGATTTACGCAACCGAATAAATTCTACTTCAGAATCACAAATATACTCCATTAATAGCATATTTTTCTTCTTATCTCCGCGACCATTTGTTCGCCTATTGTACATTTGGAAGCCTCAGCGGCTCTCGCGGTACCTTATTATCTATCTCGAAACCAATACGAATCACTATAGCAGCATGTTTTTGACTACAAGACTTTAGCTAGATCTATCACAATTCTGGTACTTCACGTATTTGCAATATTTGAGACATGAAACTCTAAATTAATCTTGCATCAACCCACACGTCTTCCAGGTTCTATATCATTACTATATCACAAAACGGAACTGACTCATGAGAACTTGAACCAACGGCTTGCAACGGAGTTCCCCACTCCATGGCGCACAAGACAGCGCGCCTGCAGGCACCAAACATATTCGCGCTTTCGCGTCCGGGAAAAGTTTGCTTTTACTTTGCTTTCTTTTTTTCCCCTTTCATTAGCTAGCAGCCTATATCGCTTGTGAACTAATTTTTTGCCACGTCATAAAAGCAGTATGCTAATTCGGATATCTGGGGTGAACGGTGGGTTGTTTCCATTCGCACTTGTGGGTTCGGGAGAAACGTTTTTTGGACTATTACCGAGTCTAGAGCATGCTAGAGTGACTGCTGTAAAGACTTTTCGATATATTTCGATTGAGTTCTCTTGCATCCTGCACATGTGGTCTTTCTGAGATACTCCTCCCAAGTTGAGGAAGCCGGATGGGGGGTTAGGAGTCGAGGCTAGGAGCGTGTTTATCTGCATGTCTAGGCTATTCGTATGCATTCAGCAGCTGGGAGGAGATTTGAGCATAGGCGTAGTGGGAGGACTCCCAATTGGTCTTTAATGATACACTTGTCTGCATGAATCCTGGGGACTGCTGTTGTGCTCACCAGGTGAGACGCTTATATATAGTGATCTTCCGTCGCACAGCCTATCATGAATCTCAAATCGTACGATTCAGTCCTATCAAGGTTCGAATACTATTCTTCTGGGATATATCATATTCTGTCTACTTTTATATGAAATATTATTAAATGTCGGCTCTAGCTTCCTCTCCAACCACTGCTCTTCGAATAACCTCTCTGATTTCATCCTTTTTGATATCCCTCGGATTATAATATGGATTACTCGTGGCAATTTCAACCGCTTTATCTACGTCTTCTTCCTTCATACCGTACTCCTTCAACGCTCTCTTTACTTTCAATTTCCTCAGCAGCACGTTCAATCCTTTGACCGCATCACTGTCGCTCTCCGGCAACGCGTCGGCCAGCTTTGCTAGCGTCTCAGCCGGTATAGCCTTCGAGTTATACGCTAACGCGTGTGGTAAGACTATCGTATGTGTCTCCGCATGGGGTAGATTGAAGCTACCCCCCAAAGTGTGACACAACTTGTGGTGGAGCGCCATGCCAACGGTGCCCAGACAGGACGCGCAGAGCCATGCTCCGTAGAGGGCCTTTGAACGTGCGTCTGCATTAGATGGATTCTCCACGATCGTGGGGAGACTGTGAGCGAGCGACTTTATGCCTTCGAGAGCTAGTAGTGCGGTGATTGGATTGGATGTTGAAGAGTATAGTGCCTCCACTGGGTGATTTCACTTCGTCGTTAGCTTTGCTGTGAATATGTACTTGTGTATCTATAGACGGCTCAAAAAGTGTGATGTAGATGAACCGAGTTGCATGTTGGATTTTCACATTCGGCATATCTCCTTTTCTCTCGTCAGCATCGAATCGAGGCCTACCCTTTTTTTTTTCCCTACGTGACGTAGCACACTAAGGAAAGAAAACACGACGCTCATTCCACTTTACTCCAACTCCTATTCGCGAAAATCTTGCAAACGAACAAAACAAACAAGACATACCTGCATGCGCGATGGCATTCACACCACTCGTGGCACTTAATGCCGCGGGTAACGTCATTGTCAAATCAACGTCGTAGATGACAGTTCCCGGCAGGATTTTCGGATTAGACCGCGTCGTTTTCCTGCCGTCTTCCGTCTCGCCCAGAATGGGAGTCATTTCGCTGCCTGCGTAGGTGGTTGGAATGCAAATGTGTGGCAGGCCCGTGCGGATGCTCAATGCTTTCCCCAGACCGATTGTGGATCCTCCACCAATGGAGATAATGCTGTCGGAGTCGACGGACTGGGCGAATGTGAGAGCCTTCTGCGTAATATGCGTCGGTGTATGCATGGTCGCCTCTGAGAAGGTTCCTGCCACGGCTGGGAGGAGTGAGGTGACATGTTTGGCTTGGGATGTCTGCTGTGGAGTGCAGAGCACTAGGGGAGCTCTAAGATTCTGTCGAGACAGTTCTGACGTGAGTTTTGAGAGCGTGCCGGTGCCAAAGATTACTCTGGATGGGTTGGAAGTGTATGTGAAGTTCATTTAGGTTCGTTTGGATTCAGTTCTCAAGAAGCAAGATATTGCAATTGAGATAGAGGTTGTTCAAACTGTCAGATAGCTCTTGCATTCAATTAATATTCCAATGGGACGGGATAGCTCCGGAATCGACATGCATTGCCGTGTCGTCGGTTCGGGCCGGCGAGGATGTTGACCATCCATTTCGGCAATATAAATCGGAATGCGAAATGCAACAAAGTCATGTGTTGACTTGCGAATTATCAAGAGGAGTTTTCTAGGTCTGAGGGCACGCAGTTCTCTGATGTCGCCTTATGCAAAAGGAAGAGTTACAATCAACAATTCTTAAAAGAGGTAAAATTTGAGATCCGGTCTCTTTACAGATACGTTGTAGTTCCATATCCCTTCCTTGTCGAAATATTTATATACAACTAAACTACAAAACTATTTACATATTTCGACACCCTCGCTCATTAACGATCGATCGTTGTTTACAGACATTGCGAGTAATAGTCGTTACTGAAGCTGCATGTCGATCCGGAGCAAACGGTGCAGCCGGTGTAACCGATTCCACCGCATTGTTCGTAGAGACTCTGAGTGCACCCGGATCCGCCCGCCGTGGTGGTTGCTTTGGTAGTGGTAGTAGTTGTCTTGGTTGTGGTTCCACCGGCTGTAGTTGTGGCTTTTGTGGTGGTAGCGGTGGTAGTCGGGTTGCTTCCGCTGGAGGGTCCCTGGAGTTCGACGGCGTCGAAGATAAAGTTAGGGCTGAGATAGTCGGTGCCATCGGATCCAGAGGCTACACTGATGGTCAAGGTGTTGGTTCCAGCTACGAAGGCTGATGCTGGAACGGACCAGGTGTATTGCTCGCCATATCCACGGTAGGCGCCTCGGGTAACGCCTCTGGAGTCGATCTTGACTGGAGCAGCTGGGACTGTGCCGGTCCAACTGTTTATGGTGACGCCTGGACGAGCACCGGCGAAGGACAGAGTGGTACCAATCTTGAGCGTCATAGCAACAAGCTGGCTAGAGGTGAGAGTAAACTTGACGATCGCATTGCCACCGATACTCTTCCAGATAGCCATAGGGAAGGCACTGGCAGATGATGAGCCGACGGTATAGGTACCGCCCCAGGCGGACATTCTTGAGTCGGAAGGATGCATTCTCAAAAAGTTATTGCCGTTCTTGAACTCAAATGGCTGTCCGTCAAAGTTACCAACTCTCCAAACAACCGATGGAGTCGATTCTGCGGAAGCAATGTTCTTGCTGGTTGTGCCGCCGGCGGTGACTGAGACGCTAGTGCTTGCAACTTCTAGCTCACCCTTATAGAGTTTCATTGTATAGGTTCCAGGCTTCATGTAGGGAGAAGTGAAAGAACCGGTGGACTTGAGCCAGTACTGGTTCTCAGTGTTGTACCAGTGCACGACGCCTTCAAAGCCGCTGGGGATTCCGCTAACGGTACCGGTGACGCGACCGCGACCAGACTGTGCAACATAACCAGTAACGGACAAGGAGCTAAAGAAGGATGTGTCGATACTCGCAGAGGGTGTGCTTCCGGTGTTGAAGGTCATGGCGTAGGGTCCCTTGAGACCATATCTCCAGTCCTCGGTTCTAACGTGGCCAGAGTTCATGTACCAGTACAACTCCTGGGTGTCACCTCCTTGGTTGTTGATATCTCTCATGAAAGGACCTCCGGAAGAGGTTTCATAAGCTTGTGGCGGGATAATCATCCAAATGCCGACATTGCTGCCTTTTACACCGTGAACATTGTCTTCGATGAATCTGTCGCTGGAGTAGAACTTTGATCTGGTTTGCCCGCTAACAGTGTAAACATCACTACCTTCGATAGCAGTTCCGCCTTGAATATCGGCAGCGGGGTTATGAACACCTGTTGGGAGAAGGCTCTTATTCAATCGTGCGATCCATCGGAGTTCACCAGGGTCTACCTGTCCCGTAATGTAGGTGGCAAGGTATAGCGTTGGGTCGCCGCTCTTGGAAACGATATATTGAGTCACGGGATTTCCACTGGATTGAATGGTGATTTTGACGTAGCCGCTAACAAGAGATCCAGAAACAGTCGACGTGCCCAGACCGGAATTGATTTGGGTGTATTTGCCAGCTGAGTCCTGGTACTCAACGCCGTTGTACTTCAAACTAACGACATCTCCAGTGCTCCTATTAAAAATAATTATTAGAAAGAAACTCAGTGAGGTGAACTGGCTGTTATTACTTACTTGCTGACTGAATAAACGAGACCACCACCGGTATCAACTACAAAGTTGCTCCCTGAGGTTTTGATACCGAAGGCTGCAAAGGTAACACGTACCAAAGCAGCCCAAGCCAATGGCTTTGAGATTTGCATTTTGAATCTTATGGGTTATATTTTAGAATGAAAACCTCGTTTAACCTTCCAGTGTGAACGAAAATCCGGGGTGAAAGAGTGGCAACTTGTGGGAGTTTTATATCACACGCCTCCGCGGGAAATAATTGCAATTCTTTCATCTTCTCGTTACCACTGGATATGAATATATCTCACAACGTGATAATTTACCTATGGCATGGCCTGGAGAAATTAGTTCGGAGGTCCGCCGGGTTTTTAATGATGTGCGAGGTGCTATGAGCCGTGAATGTTCTCGCTTTGAGGTTATCCGAGACGGACGAGGATACTGTACCGTGGGCCCCGCCATTGCATCGACGGGTGTTCGCTGCATTGACGAATGCCGGGTTAGCCATGCAAAAGAAGCTGACCAGAGTTTTCCAGACGGGTTCCGTCTCCGATCGAATTGTTATAAGTGTAGAAACCAAGCGTATATCGGATTTTTCGGCAGAACAGATCCAGCGCCAAGCTGCCACAAAATCAGCTCTTTACACGGATAAGCGATCTTGTCCGTCTGGGTCGAATACTATTGTGAGCTCGAAAGCCTTAAATTACGTCAGTAGGGACACCAAGGGACTCCAAGATGGTCAAATCGCGAGCCCAGCCTGCGCCAAGCAGTTTGTGTTTGGATTTGCAAACGCCAAGTCGGGATGCAGCGTTGTCGTTGCCGTTCAACCCCTTTCGTTGATATCCTGATTATGAAATTCAAGGAGGGCAACTTCGCGCTTCGCTAGCATATATCAACCGAGCCAACAATGAAAAGCCCAGAATACCTTTTAGTTCTCGTTTTCAAAACCCTATATGTATAGCTTGGTAATTAATTAATTGCGTAAGAATGCCAAAAAAATCCACCTATTACAGGAAAGCTCCCATCGATACCATAGTAGTGCTGGGGATACCAATAAGAGATGTTGAACTTGACAATATCATTCAGAATTGTAAAGCTGCGCTTCATTCACCACTTGGCAGTTATAAATAAATGATAGTTATAGATCGTAACGATCTGTTAGCAAGTATATTCCCATCAAATTTTTTACTTTCCCTAGAAAGCTTAAGCCCATATGCTTGACGTGTGAATGGCACTGGGGTGACCAGCTACCATCTACAGCTAACAGCCATCAAGCTCGGAACTATCGAGCACTGAACTTGAGAAAAGTGTTTTAGGCTCTGACAAACGTGGAACATGCGGCTCGATCCTTTGATGTGGAGCGACACGGTCCCATTCCAACTTGCATGATTTTACATTGCATTACCGTGGTTTAGCATATATCCACAAGTATAAAAATAACAAATATTTTTTTAGCCGAACGAATAGTTCAATTTCCAAGCTTTCCAAAAAATGTTTGGCATGCATCGCATTCGAGTATTTCGTATCTCGTACACGGACGGGAGTTCCCGATTGACCGCAACTAGCCGCCCCAGCAGCCATTCCTAAGGTTAATCAGATTGCATTGTAGAAAACCTTAAACTTTATATCAGGCTAGGCATAGTGTATATCCGATTGAAATACAAGACAATGTACGCGTTGCACGAATTTCAGGAATTGTTATTAACAGGGCGCCGATGAAGCTAAAGTTTCATATTCAAACTTATAAATTGAATTTGCTTGACCCCCAACTTATATCCACAAGAAATAACCCCCAGCCCCATTTTTTCTAGTAGCCAGGGATTAACGTGGCCAAGTCGTTCCAAGACTTCTTTTCTTTGTCATAAGCTACTCTCTTTTGCCTTATCTGATTACTTAACTCCGTTTTGCTATTGAACTTTAGGTGGAGGGTTAATGGAATCCAAAACTCATACTGCATGATCAAGCTTCCATTGGTCCCTACCTAAGCAGACCGGTATATAAGTATATATACTTGCTCAGAAGCCATGTACGTTTCGCCATTAATATTATAAATTTGTACATGGAGTATCATCAAAAGCTTTACATGGTTTCTAATTTTGCAATCTGTGCATATTTTTAAGAGTTTAGTGAGCCGAATTGCCTAACTTCCGCAAATAGTATATAACACAATTGGGGGTTGTCTCTTAGTTATGTGTTATGGTACGCTGTTAAATATATATATACATTTGTGGGGTGTTTAATGTGTTAAGTCGAGTCAAGTCATAGATCCGGCAGATGCTGGAATGTTTCAAATTTGTCACGATTAAGATCAAGTACGATGACGATACGCTACGTCAACGCCCCCCTGTGCGTATGTCTTGGCTTCTTAGACAGTCACCATGAATGGTCATTTATGCGAGTTAAAGGCTGTCGAAAGATCAGTGGTGACACAAAGCAATCCTGTGCCGACGATTCAACACAAAAATTATAACGCTCTACGCCGACGGTCACATTGAAGACATATTGATAGAATGAGCAGTGCCACGAGATTAGTTTAAATTCTTGTGGATCTATGAGCCTACAAAAGTTCAAGGAGTATAAAAGATAAACGCGGAATAGGGCTCGGGGTTGACCTAGTTTGACAATTGGGCTACCGAGGGAGCTCAGCGGGTCCCTGAACAGCTAATTCCAGTGAAGAACTGTCTAGAAAGCAAGATGGTATTTTATGAGTTCGGAAATAGCTTTCCGGCTCAAGGGTTCGCGCACTCTGATTTGATGGTTCAAGAACAAGAAAAATATGAATCAAGACAACTAAACTTATTTTTGGTTGCAAGATATCAGGATCAACCCATTGCGTTAGATCTCGCAATCGGGATTCCGACGTAGGTACTGTTGTCCCGGATAAAATAGGGTTAGTGGGGCCTCAGAATCTTTGTTCACCTATCGGTAAACTTCAACGCATTCCGCGTCCACGTCACTTCGCGCCTGCAGATTCAAAATCCAACGAGACATACGGTGACTCTCAGGCGAGAAATTTGCACTACTTTAAACTGTCGGAGAATTTCTGAAACTGGTCTGACGAGCTCTAGAAGAATTGAGCCCCGTCGATTCTTCAACCGGTACAAAAGTCGTGTTTCGTTCCATGTCAAGATAGATTGACCTTGAGACTGATGAACGACGACAATGCAATGAAGTGTACGTCTACTTGGAAACTTGACAACGCAAAAGACACGTCCAGCGATAGGTTTCTAATTGTGGGGGTTAATGCAGTACCCCAGGTCGATTATAGGGCCAGCTAGCGATGCATTACATTAGTGACGTGAAAGCTCTGACTAGGGATCTTGGGTAACCCGAAAACTCACCAAATTCATCTGGTAACATTGTGATATAAAATTTGTGATATATGTGAGAACATAAGTCTCGGGTGTCGCCAAGAGAGAAAATTTGAGAGTTTGAGTATATATACATCCTGCTTGCACAAGTTCGAATCGTTTGTCATTTTCGTTTTAACAGTTGAAGACAGACTACCACGTTGGGCCCCGCCCGCTGTATTGTTTATTTTATTGCAAGCCTCGATTGTTTGAATCCCGGAAGTTCGGCCATTCTTCCATCATCACGTTCTTTGTTTCGTACTTAAGCCTATTCTCTGGACCTTGAAGTTTTGCTTTCGCGAAAGTTGCGTTTCGGGAATCTCTGGAGGCGGCTTGTTGAAGGGTAACCGTCGCGAGACTTCGCCTTTGTCCGGCTCGCAATCAAGCCTGTGTTATCTATCATTCAGCTACTTCCAAAATTCAGTCTCGTAGGTGTTTTCGACTTCGCGTATCTCTGCCACAATGATCGTAATCCGCCATTTAAAAACCCTCTCTATCCTAAATTCCATAGCAACTTTCTTAAACTACTCGCCATGATAACAATTATCCAGTTAAGAATGATAACTTTGAAAATAAAATTGATCAAATCTTGTATTTATTAGATCTGATTCACGCGGAACTCAAGGCCACAAGGCCTATACATGAGTGCGTGCACAATTTTATACCGAGAGGTGTTGGAAGTGGCTCAGCCATTGACTCAGATCCAATTGATGGAACTTATTGCGAAGACTTGAGATATTATCGGTATCAATACCTTGAGCGTGAACGACCACGTTCACCATCCCAGGAATCGAGTAACAGCATGAGTTCATCCGGGAGCGGAACATCCTTAGGGAGTAAGGCTCAATCAGACGAAAAGGCCAATTGGGCTGTCGATGAGACGCCTCAACGGAATTATGCGGCAGAATATGAAGCCTGCGAGTCAAAAGGCACCGGTCTTATCAACGCTTTCGAGACTGCGGTGAAGGAAGACGTTTCTGACAACGATCCAGTGCCAGTGTTGATGTCTCCGCCGTCAAAAGATTATCTTCTCGAAGTACAGACAATTGCTTCGGAGGTAGCTAGTAATACAGAGCGGCTGACAACTAAGAACAATGGCCTGAAAAAGATTTTGGAGCAGAATTACTTTGATCGGCATCCTGATATTGAGCTTGATCAGCTCCCACCTGAGGTTCAGGTAATAGCTACAGACTATCGGCATTTCTCGGTGAACAATCCAAACAATCCTCATACGGATGTTTCTGATAGGCCATACGTGGGATGGGTATCACAACGAGACAAGGCTCTTGTTTGGGCTCGTCGGTACAAGGACCAGGACCGTGCGGAAAATAGAGCATATCCTTCTAATATTACATTCGCCGTATGGGCACACATTGCGACTAAGCGGTGGGATCCTGAAATCGAACCTCTGGAAATTCACGATCTAGAATACATCGCAATGAACGATGTTATCAATCCGAAGACGTCAGCTGTATGTCGACAAGTTTACAAAAATGAAGGCATCAGTCTGAATAATGACGATGAAACAAGGGATGGTTTATATTTGTACCCTGGAAGCAGAGATTGGGGTGCTTTTGCGGGAACGCCAAATGCAGGTTCAATATGGCGGATGGTGGCAGACCATCACAGAGCATTTCATAATAAAAAGCCTGTTAAAGTGATGGTCAAATTTCGGCCTTACAGATTCGATAAAGAAGAAACCGGGTATTCACGACTGATCGATAGAAATGATAATATGCTCAAAGGCACATGGTTTATCGGAGTGACCATGGGCTAAGCTTACAAGAATACCACAGTACTACGACCCGGAGATCTGTATAACTCCATTGTTGGTGGGGATGCTTTGCCAAAAGTTAGTTGTCAGTAATAGCCATAATTTAGAATGAATGACCCGCCGGTAAATCGGTTTCTTAGTTTAGTTTTGCAACTTCAAATCTTATCCTTCAACTCCCTATTTTAGATTCGCAATGCAATAAACAAAAAAGATTGTTATATCCACCTGTCGTTGATCCGAACGCTTAACTTGCGCATAAACTTTATTTTAGTCAATTACACGATTCCTAAGTAAGCCCCAATTAAGTTTTAATAAAATATATGATAACAGCACATCTTATAATGATGTTAATTTGTCAATATCTATCAGATTAGTTTATAAAGTAGATGCAGCAGAAGCCTAATAGTAGTTTTAAATATTAGTTGCAAAAACTGTTCCAATTAATAGTATTTTGGCTATAATATCAAAAGATGAATTACCATCAGAATCAACACATTTTTCGCTGGTGAAGTTTATATTGCTGTTGTTGTGTTTCACTTCTGCAATGTTTCACTTCCCATTATAGTACGTTACTTGAGTACTTGAGTACTCAACTTTTTGACACCAACTTGTTGAGTTCCAAACTTCTTAGAGGAAGGGGAACTGATAACCAAGATGAAACTTTGTGCGCCACTCGCCTTATCTTCGCCATTTCCAGATGAGCCAGCTCAATTGTAGGTTCAAATACCGATGGCGCTACTATGGTGTGATGTTATTGCTTAGGATTTTTTTCTACATCGTTCGAATGTGCTTTTATATAATCTGTTATCGCCTTTAGTGAAAAGGAGGGAAAATCCGCAGTGACAGCCGCGACATCAAATCAATTATTCCAAAATGCGACTATCGATATCATTTCTTTACCCTTTGTTAGGGTTCGCTTTTTATACAGCGATTGGGGCGCTGACAGTCTCGCGCGATGCAACCACTTATCAAGACATAGAGAGAGGAGATTCGAAAGGGAGTGGAATTCCGCCAGTGTTCGAAGTTCGTAACTGGCGACGGTCGGGATACGGAAGGCAAATCTTGAATCTCGAACGAAGCCTAGAAGTTAAATTATCTACGAATAGACTCCAAGAAGATTATTCACAACCTGTAGGTCACTTTTATCGTTTGAGAATAGTGTAGGCAATTATTTAGTAATTAAAATGTGGAATAGGATCATTTACTCAGACGCGCGACCGAGATTCCGACTCCACTGAACGAGGACTACGATGTCGACGATGGCGATTATGACATACTTGATAGCGAGGTGGAAAGTATAGATGACTGGCCGGGTATCGAAGAAACTAACTTTAAATCTTATGAAACCTTGGCGCGAGAAGGTCATGACATGCGGACGAGAGAACCGCCCGAAACTGATGTGTCGATTGGAGGATCGGATTTAATAACAAACCCTGACAATGGCTATAATATTAAAATTTTCACAGATGATAAGTTGAATCTCGCTGTACATCCCTTCTTAATTCCGTATTTCTTACTTGGCCACCCGATCCCAAGAGCCTTAACTGCGGAGGAAATCAACAATCCGGACGGCATCATTGACCCGGAGTTGGTTGAGGCAACTTCGTATCTTCTTCGACCTTATTCGATGAGCCATTTCGTTGAGGGCGGATTATTAACAGTTCACAGGGCTTTCAAAATGGCAGATATGGCGCCTAAGAAAGAATACAAGTTCTCTGAAATAATGTACCGTATTTGGTATGACGCCGTGGGGCAGAATAGCGGGAGCAACGTTGACGATCTCAGATACATCATTATGGATGATATAGCTAACGACGAGACCCTAAGCTTGCTTATAAAAATATTTTCGGACCTCCCACAGCACATACATCGATTCAGTGAGCCCAATCCAGATCCCCAGCAAGCGGACTCTCCTATACGAGGGCATAGGCTTTCTTTAAGTGCAAATTCCGGCGACCCTGCAGTTGAGAGAGCTATCGATGCTATAGTTGGCACTCAAAATGGAAAGGGAATAGCAAGAATGCTCGTAGATCACGCGCGAGCGCTACACTATAAAAGGATTATAGGAATCGAAGTAGTGAAAGTTATCTTTTTCTACCTGAGGTGAGTATTCTGTTTAGGATTGGCACAATTAATGAAGCGTTTTTTTAAAATCTTTTTTGGCTGTGCGAGAGTTCTTGGAGGAGGATATTATGTCTACTACTCGATCGATTTCCCGAATCTCCCTAACTCTAAGTTTACGACTCCCAAATTTGCTCGATAGATATAAATACAGTTACTAGTTTCATATTAATGTAAATAGATGTCCGTATGCGAAGGCAGATTAGAAAAGTGACCAGTATTTATTAGAGATATCGAAATTAGGGATTTTTATATATTACGAAAGAATAGATTCTAGATGGAATGTTACAAGGGGTTTGTTACGGCGTTATTCGATTAGCTTACAGACTGAGTATCCGTCTTCGCGATACTACTTGGTAGTTTTTCGGGGGTAGTTTGGAACCGCTATAGATAGTCTGAATGTTCTAAATTTCAAAACCCTTACGCGTTGACCTTAGTCAGAACGGAAATAATACTCAATAATAATGTATAAAAAGAGTTACTACAGCCAAGTCGTAGCTTCGAGCTACTAATAATTTGTACAGTTGTGGGCCTTACGAGCTGGTAATCCTTGATGAGGAAACTCCTATTTTAACGTTAGTTACCGCCGTGGCCGATCTATTAGTGGTAACGGTGGGGTTGGCTATTAAGAGTCGGCAATGAAGCCGGCAAACGAGGCTTTAGTAATTAGCGGTGAGGATTAAATGGTGATGAGTGCTACTTGTATTCTTTTTGATGTTGGGTTCAACCTAGTCTCAGGTTTAGTTCCCTTCTTTCAGTTAGCGTCTGCGTCGCCACTCTCTATTAATATATTTTCTTGCTGCGATCAAAGGGTCTCTTCGCTAGTAGAAGTCCTGTCGTTATGCTACTAGCTAGTGGCAATAGGCCGACAGAATCTCTCTGTGCTAGAACGGAAGGCTGAAACCCAATTTTAAAAGTCCCCAAACCAACAGATCAACAACACCATAACTATATATACCTGCCGGCTTGATCAATCAGTTGATATTTTAATGCAGAGCAGCGATCCAAACAATATCGAGCATAGCCCCCAAGAATGAGGCAATGCTAGAAAGCAGTTATCGCATAAACGATATAGGACATGCTTATTTCACGAGGTCTGTTATGTGATCGCCGCACGTGGCAGCTATTTTCTAAGAAATCGATCACGTTAGAATTGCTGAACTACGCCATGGAACATCTAAAGTAACCAGTCTATGTGCTTAAAGAGTAGGGCGAACTGTTAGCTGTTGTATGTTGGGTGTTTTCGAATATTAATTTACAATTCGGTCTAATTCTATCCTTGTAGAATATTATATCTAGCGTGACATACCCGAGAGCCCTGGGTGTGAAGTAGGGATATCTTACTCGAGTGCTTACCAAATCTTCAATATTACCGGGAAGAACTATTACGAGTGAATAAGATGTCGATTCTAACGTCCACCAGAGTATTTTATATCATTTCTCTTATTTTACTTTTGTTTATTGGATCAGTGGCATTTCAATACTATGTGGAACGTAACTCTAGCCCCTTCCATGTACGCTCCACAAGTAGTGAAGGATCGGGTTCTGGAGGTGCTTAGAGCGTTCGACGTCGGCCAGATTATGAACGCACACGAGATGCTATGACTCGTCATGAGGTAGAGAAAAGAGATATTTCTGAGCGGAGCGTGACTTCATCCGAAGACATTGGCGACAAGCAAAAATCAGTATACGCAAAGCCAATTGTTCATCTCGAACGAAGTGTAGAAGGTAAATTCGTTGGTAGAGTTAAAAGATACCGTGAAGATATTGTATGTTACTTTCTTCGATTTTTTCTACTATTTTAATTGCTGATATAGCCGTATAAGTAGACTCATCTTCGGAAGCGTGCTGACGAAGATACAGACGATGACGATGACGATAGCGAGGATGACGAGGATGACGAGGATACTGATAAGCCCATGAGCTATGATGAGGGTGCTCCTGAGGGCTCTCCCGAGGGCTCTAGCAATAATTCTGGCGATTCCGATTCAATCACTGAATGGCCAACTGTTCGTCCTGAGTTCCGATCCTATGAAACTCTAGCCCATGATGGCTCGGTCCTACGAGCCAGGCAATACCTTCACAAGACGTATCGCCAGCAGGATCGAATCTCCTTAACGCCCCCGAGGGCCAATACTATTGCAAGTTTCCGCAGTTTGATGCACCGAACCTTGAAAGCGAAGAATATTTACTTACATGTTATCTACTTGGAAAACCTCCTCCAAAAAAGCTCGATGTAATAGAAGTTCGGAATAAGAACGTCCAACACACCGAATCTGAGGACGGCCTTAGTGGAACTCTTTATATTTTCAACTATTCTATCAACGACGGACTTTTCGTGGTAATTTCAGCTTATAAAGAAAGGGATTTAGCGAACCCGAAAGAGAATAGATTTTCTGAAGTAATGTACCGTGTTTGGTACAATGCGATAGTCAGGAAGCGTAGAACGGTTGATGATCTGAGATTTATCATAATGAATACAATCGAAAATAGAGAGACACTGAACGTGGTTAGGATAATATTTGAGAGGCTTAATCACCTCCTCATACTGTTTAGGGAGCAGCCCGAGGACGCTAATGGCAATGCTCTTGAAGAAATAAAAGGCTCCCATATATCTCTAGGCATAAACTCTGGTGACGATGAGATTGAAAAGGCTATCAACGCTATAGTTGGTTCTCAGAACGGAAATGGAATAGCTAGGATGCTTCTACAGCACTCGCATAGTTTAAGGGCTAAAAGAATCACTTTAATTCAGATTGTTCAATCGATTGCGCCTCAGTGGCGTGTACATATATTGTTTAAAGTTGGCTAAGCGTATACAGTCTCAGCAGTTAGTCTTAAAACTACAAAGATAGGCGCGGTGATTTCTAGGCGCTAAAACAATACTAATACTCAGCTTCATAAAGATATTAAATTGAAAATTTTGTGTAAAAAGAAAGATAATTAATTAAATCTCACCGTCTGGACAGTATCGACTGCCTAGACAACTGAAATATATAAACTGGTACCGAGATACTAGATCGCAACAAGAATGTTCATAGTTTGTGGTCTAACGCTGACATCACTATCAAGGTTGCCAACTAGCAATCTCATCAGCTGGCGGTCACTCTGGTGCGCCAAAAAGATTATTGGTACAATAAGATTACTTTTGGAAACACTCCTGACAGCTTCAGCCAATCAAATCAATGTAACATTACTTTTGTTCCAAGCTTTCGTATTTACTATCAAAATCTAGATGGGAGCTTCAATTTGCAAGCACGGTTTCCGAGGCTCGCTTGAAATTGCCAACTCGACCTCGCTGTTAACATGTTTTAAATTTTCGAGGATAATATAACAACCCTTGTGAGGTTGAATGATCTTCCTGGTTGACACGTCACACAAACATGCATTTTTTGAAGCCTAAGTTAGCGCCGAATCCAATTCTCCGAGATCGCGAGACCGCTATTTATTGGATGCTCCAGATCTTGCATCAAAGAAAAAAAATCTTCAAAATTTGATCGCTGTAGCTCTGACATCATAGCTTGTCGCTCATTACTTGGATCGTATTAGAGCTCCTGAATCGGGTTAGTGCGGATCCGCAAAATCAATGGACTTTAATTATTCTCCGGGGTTAGCAAACAATTCCCAAGATGGAGACGAAGATGGAATCGAGATGGAGCTCAAGCTCCTATTCCAGGGTATCGAGCCGGGGCCCTTAACAACACTAGAGCAAAACCTGAATGAATGAATGGATGGAGGAACAAATTTTCTGGGACGAGAATTCAAGTATTTAATGCTGAGGGCGCGGCCGCTTCGGATTGAAAACAATACTCTTTACCTAATCGAAAGTTCAAAATCGATTCTAATCATCAAACTCTTCCTCAATATCAATTTCCTATCTCTCGCCATGAACAAGTTATTTCTCTTTCTTTCCGGTTTACTCTGCTTTTCGGCCCCTGCGGCCTCCCTGCTTGGTAGTACGGAGGAAGTCGCGGTAGGGGAAAGTCCTTGGACCGTCGCTATATTGAAATCAGGGGAATATCACTGTGCAGGCGTCTTAATTGGCAGTAACAAAGTTCTCACAACGGCATCCTGCGTTTATGGGTCAGAGAATAGCCCGTCACTATTTTCAATGCGGTACAACACTGTCACCCTAACAGGAGGTCAAACTATCACTATTGCAAAAGTGGCACGGCACGCGACCTTCAATCTTCTCACAGGCCAGGACAACTTTGCGGTTCTCACACTGGCAAGTGCATTTACTCCCAATCCATCTAAAGTGGCTACGTTGGCTACCGCGAACCCTGCTCCAGGCACGGAAGTGAAAGTCGTTGGTTGGGGCTCACAAGCAAATGCCGACGGCACATCTACGGTCAGGTTACTAAAGACGACAGAGGTTGTGCAAAGCAGTGACGAGTGCGAGAGTCTAGTGGATCGTTTGTTATCAGACAACGAGATTTGCACCGCTAGTTCTAGTACCGGAAAGGGGATTGCATGCAAGGAAGACCTTGGCGCTCCTTTGACTGTTAACAATGAAGTGGTAGCTTTAGTTGGCCGGCATTCAGGGTGTGGCGATGCTGACGACGCCGTTGCAAGCGTTCCCAAAGGCCGTAGTTGGATTTTAAGCCAGTAATTTGTACGTACGATTGTACAGCTGAGCAGGTGAATGTATGTATCTAAGTAATTAGCTATATAATGGGATTATGCCCGTGCCGATATTCCAATTGAAAGTCATCTTGGAAGTGAGTTCTTTTATTTTTCATTCTTAGATTTGCCGCGACTGGAAGGAAGGGACGCCACAGGCACATCTATTACACCGCCACTCGTATCATAGGAGTCTCAAATCATTAAGAATGTTATAAAAGCCAACTGCTGAAATAGCAGACTAAATGAATTATAAAGTGACCTCTCTCCCCTTTCAGTCACATTAACCGTGGCAAAGCTTGACAACGCAGATCACTAGCTTTAAAACTCAGCGAAGCCACCATCTACGTGATAGTTTTGCGAAATTCATTTTATGGGAACTTCGGCTAAAGGACTCGAAAGTGGCACAAATGAAGCCCCTTTGCCTGATATCAACTCGCAACGCTTCAGCGGTGAATAATACTCTGTAACCGTTGTATGTTGCATCTACCTGTGTATTTTATATTTTTATAATTGATACCTTGGCCATAGTTATATATATAACTCTCGTGTATCTTAAAACATTACATATATCCAATCCCTTGGGCCCAGAGAGTCCGCTTCCAAGATCAAAACCGAGAAAATTATGAAAATAAGCCTTTGCAGGGTCTTTGTTTCGAGACCATGAAAATTCAAACTTTACTAGGAATAGGAGCGAGCGAGCGAGAAAAATGACGATGCGAATATTTGCAGGAACGCTTTATATTTTTATTTTTATTTTTACTTTAATTATTCGAACAGAGTCTGTGGTGATTCCATATCGTCCCGACAGCAAGAAGATCTCACCCTCCATCTCATCCGCTAGCCTAGAGCCTTCCCCGCACCCTTTGTTTTTGATAACAGGCTCTGGCGATGCATATGCGCGCGCCACAAAGAAACTAGAAGCAAAGGGAATTGAGGGAAATGACAATAGTTTCTATCCCTGCCCTTTGTCTTCGGCGACAGATGGTCTAAAGTTGAAGAATAAAAATTCTCACAGACCCTTGCTAAAGCGGGCAGATGATGGATCAGGGTTCTTACGGGTGGGCAAGCAACGGGTTATGGCGCTCAAGGCTTCCAGTCTGGACCGGGTTACACAAATAGTCGAACATATGGAGACCTGGTAAATGAAGGCGCCGCAATCCGTAGCAGAGCCAGACCAGTAACAGATGTCTCGCGCCAGGGATCCAATATAATAGTAACGCAGGAAAACAGTTATTACATCACCTCGGAGGACCATGACCCACGGCTTATCCGGGTATTCGACCCTGAATATTCATATTTGACACCTCTATATACTCTCGGGTTGGGCCGTCCAACTAACCTTAGAACCATTAAAATTAGCAATACCCGTCCGGGCTCAGCAGAGGTAGCTCCAGCTCCGTACAAGTTTACACTATCTACAGATCACAATTTATTCGTAGTACAGTCCGCATATAAGAGTAATGATAGAGCATTTGTCAAAGAAACAAGATTTTCCGAGATCATGTATCGTGTTTGGAACGACTTCATACGAAGTCGAGGGGGTAGAGTGCAAGATCTACGATATATTATTCATGACACGATCGAAAATGCAGAAACTTTGGCTGCTATCGATATAATCTTCGCTAACTTACGCAGGATGTTGAGAGAGCTGACTCTATATTAGGATGATAGTTACGCCACCAGCATTCGGGGGCACTACATGGTACTCCACTCGTCTTCTGGCTCTCTAGACGTAATTGACTCATTCAATGCTATGGTCGGGTGCCGTAATGGTAAGGGGATAGCCAGAATGCTCATCGAACACAACAACGCCTTGAGGCAAAAGCAAATCGGTACCGTAATAATATTCAAGTCGGACGATATAATGCCAATTCCTATCATCTTATATAAATTGATCTAACTAGGTGTGCCTTCGACGCACACCAAAGTAGAAAGAAACAAAGAGGACGCTAGTCGTATAAAATAATAAAACACATTCAAATCTATCTACAGGCGTCTGAACCACCTTTACCTCCCTAAGAAATAAGCCTACCAGAGTATATGTATGCCATAGATATCATAATTGCTTGCATATAGTTCCCTAGTAATCGAAGACTTTATTTAAATTCAAATACTCCAGCCTTTGTCTAGGCTCATCTGTCTCTATACTCTTGGTTCGCTTGTGGAAATAAAATAACTTCCTATAAAATAGATATTGTCAAGACGTCGTACGCTATGCTTCACTGCGAGTATACGAGACAAGTGTTGTAGGTGCGTGCGGCATGTTGAAATTCTGCGTCGGGGTTTTGCGCACCCACCAAAACCATCCAAAGTATGTAGCGTCGCAGGTGTCGACCTGGATTCCTCTACACCCCATCCGTCATCTATCAAGCTCTTCGCACAAAATCTTGAGTATATTAATTACGTATCAAAAAGAACCCCGAGCGTCTCTCGTTCTGGCATACTTAGTCGCACCATGTCCTCTCCCTCATCTCCAATCCTCCGAACAATACTGGGCGCTCTCCGCCGCCTCTACCCTGAGCATCTGGCGGACAAAGCCTGGGATAATACAGGCCTGTTGCTGGCTCCACCGCCATTATCACAATCACCGGCGGCGCTGAAAACCCCCAAGATACTTCTCACCATTGATCTTACAACTGCTGTAGCGACGGAGGCCATTAGCCTTAATGCGGCTATGGTCGTAACCTATCACCCAATAATATTCCGACCGTTAAAGTCTCTGACTACCGATAACACGCAACAGATGACGCTACTACGGTTAGCTCAAGCCGGAATTAGCGTGTACACCCCCCATACAGCCGTCGATGCTGTCAAAGGCGGTGTCAATGATTGGTTGGCAACTGGCATCTCTGGCGGTGAGCAGTACGAAACATCGAGGGTCCCGATTGAGCACTGCCCTGGCGTCCAAGGAACAGAGCATGATGGTTCTGGTTATGGAAGATTGGTGACCTTGAAAGAACCGACTGATATTAGAACGGTAGTGGAGAGAGTCAAGGGATTCCTTGGGATGAATTATCTCCAGGTAGCATTGGCTAAGCGCCATTCACTTTCAGAGGTGGAGAGGGATATAAAGACAATCGGGGTATGCGCGGGCTCCGGTGGAGGCGTTTTCAAAAACGCCAAAGCGGATGTGCTCTTCACTGGAGAGATGAGTCATCACGAAGCTTTGGCAGCGAAGGAAAATGGAACAAGTGTTCTTGCTTGCTTTCATTCGAATACAGAAAGAGGTTATCTGCCGATTATGAGACAGCAACTTTTGTCAGTTTTGCCTGGTAAATGGGAGGAAACGGTTGAACAAGAAGGAAGTGATGAGATGTTGGATGTTGAGGGCTGGGAGGTTGTGATCAGTGAAGTTGATAAAGATCCCTACACTATTCTGTGAGATCTCTCATACAATACAGAATCGAGATTGTGATTCGGCTTGAATAATATTTCTAGACTTTAAATGTATAGAAAGAGACTAGAGCTTTTAGAGTGCCACCATTCAAGCCACAGCCTCCGCATATCTCATAACAAGCAGCCACAGCAACCAGTCATAGTGACATGGCTTACTACATTAAAGCCTCATCCTCTTTGATCCCTTTGCCTAAGTGAATATATTAATGTATACTGCGATTATACAAATCATCTAGATTGATATTTTCCACAAAATCATAGATTTTCTCTGATACTTCAACTTCGAAGACCATAACCATGACCCATACGAAAAATATCACGGCCATGTCGAACAACCTCAATACTTCCAGCTTTGCTCTCACAAGGATGGACGCAGTCTCTCCCTTGGTATCCTCTACTACAATTCATTCTCAAGCGGGCGATGTCACATCGACCTCAGTCACAGAGTCGGAATACACTCTTCAGTTTACTCATCACTCACTCACCTGGGATAGAGAAATGACGGCACCTTCGGCAGTTAAAAGGGTCGAGACCCGCATTGTCACAGTGAACGAAGCAGCTAGACGAGCTCTTGACCCTTCTAACACCTACGCAGTTACTATGGTATACAACAGCACTATTCTTGGAAGGTACACCGTAGTTGGAAATGCCCCTTCACCTACTAGTCGACCTGACCGTGGAGAAGGCCACGAGTCGATTTGGCCACAGACTATCGGTTTTATTTTTTCAATTCTCATGGCGTCATTCGTATTCGTCATCGTCTATGCTCTTCTTCAGGGTAGGCGTGAGGATATCGCAATTGAGCTTGAAAGGTTGAGAAACAACGGAAGCAACAGTCACCAGGAAGGAGCTGAATATACAGCTGGAAATGTCACAGAAGAGACTATCATTGACAATGACTTTGCTTCCATCGGCGGAATCCTAACGGGTACTACATTTAATGTCCAAGAGAATGCCGAGGTTGAAAATCTTGAAGGCCATGTCCAAGAATCTACCGTCGGTGACAATAGAGAGGGCCACGTCCAAGAGAATACCGAGGATGAGAATGATGGGGTCCCAACCCTGGATCCAAAAATCGCCTAGAACCAAGGAGCTCTTCTACCGTAAGAGCTCTCTGAACACATCTTGATATTTTATATTTGGTTTGAATAACGGCTTATCATATCGCGGTAAGCTTTCACGCTTGACTAGGCATGAAAAATCCAATAGTGGGAACTCCAAGGCACTGCAGCCAAACTCTGCTCTTTCCTGCGCTTGACTAAAATGCATTTTACTACATCAAAAGTTACCAACAATATTATTCTCAACCCGAACTTGAACTGAAATACAGATAGAGCTCGCTAAGTAGTCGTCTCGTCACCAGATCATCCCCAAAACGTAACTCTACAATCTTGATCCATCACTTATAACCGTACCCCTTCTCCCATCAAGGATAAAACTCACAACAGGCCCGCCACTCCGAATACTCTGACCAGTCTCGTCAATTCCCGTACTCGTGATGCCATTAACATTGTACCCATTCCCGCTCAAAAGGTTTCCTCCTTGTAATGCTTCCAACCGTTTCAATGCTCGCTTTTTTTTTCTATGCTTTCTGATTTTATAAACCGTAACCGCTGCAATGCAAATAAATCCGGACAATCCACTTATCACGCCTGCAATTATTGGCGCAGGAGCCTTGCTACTTTGATTTGTAGTTGGCAGCTCAGCTTTGTCCGTTGCGGTTGGTATCGTGGCTATAGATTGCTCCAAGTTCGTAGTAGATTCGTTCGAAGTTGTAGTTGAATCTGTAGTTTGGTCTACAGAACTCGTCCTTCGTGTGCTAACCCCCAGAACTTGGCGATGTATTTCGCAATGATGTTACGTCGGCAGCGTCGGTACCATCAATTGTCCCCAAATTACTCGTCACCGCCGTTGTTATAGCCCCAGACTTTGTGGTTTGTCCAACCAAGTTAGAGCATATGAATTGTGAGAAAAAGCTGCCCGCGCCTTGTCCATTACCACCGCCTCCAAAGCCTCCAAAGCCACTGGTGCAGTTTGCTCCAACACAGTTTTCCAACAGGGCGATGTTTGTTGAGTTATTGCAATAACAGGGTATATTGCCTGAGTCGCATCCTGTTTGTGGCGAGAGTTTGTTCATACAGTCGAGCGCGCAGCGCGGCATATTGCCCGGCTGGGAGGTTGAGCCAGGAATTTGTAAGAGAAGAAAGGTTAATGTTGTGGTGTAGAACGCATGGAGGTGCATTGTGGAATCGACGATTCCTTGATCAATAGGGCATCTAACTATGGTTTGATAATGATAGGATTAAGGATATTGTAGAATTAAATAATATACATCCTTAAAGAAGTCTATGAAAAAAAAATGCCCATAGCGCTTCGCAATCGTGGGTGTAGCTACGTAAGAATATATACATCAAATTAGGAAGGCCATGACAAGGAAATGATATCAGCATTTTATGTTTATTAGCCCGTTAGCAGTGCATTGAACATTTGTATTTCGGTGCTGAATTTCTTTTATAAACCTGGGCATCTGGCAATCTTACATGCTGTGACCAATCTAATGACCACAGGTATATAGCTTTTAAGCTTTAATGCATTAATCCTTCCGGTAACTACGGCATATACTCCTACTGCTTGAAAGTAACACCTATCTCCGGCGATCTCGAGAACCCATGGACGAAACGCGAGTTTTGATTATACTTTTATCCTGTTCTAGACGCCTCGTGTAACATGACGGCTGGCATCTCAGCACAGGTCGCCCTAAGATCAGTTTCGAGATCAAACCTGGTGAGTGTCTTTTCGTCCAAGAGTCAAAATTCAAATCAGTACAAGCATATTCTGTTGAAGCAAAGAATACCCTTTAGATGCCGTTAACACCTCATGGTCAGCCTTGGCTGCATTGTGACAGGAGCTATATTTGAGCTCTTTTGGATATGTTTCGACACAAAGAGAATTAATTGCCGCTCAATTGTTGTTACACTACTCCGAAATCGCGGGGCTTATCCTCTGTATGACATTGATATCGAAGCTCGTACGAATCTAGTTCTTCATATATTTCTTTTATTAAATACTTACTTTCGGCCAAGAGCTTCGAATGTATATATCTACATTGTCAACGGAATAACGGACGCTTGTACGAAAGCCTGGGTAACTGAATGTTTACATCACCGTCATTTCTGTTACAGATTTTCAACAACATCATGAGGCGGAGGCTCAGAAATTCTGTATGTGTTATTTTTAAATTCACCTATTGATCGGTAGCCTTGAATCCATTCATCAGAACCAGGTGCCGTTATTTGGTTTGGGTCTCGCGCTGATACTGTGTGTGTAATGGAAGTTTTCATGTATACTTTTGATTGATAAGAACGCCTCAGATCCATACATATACATATTCACAAAAAAATACAAAATTCTAGATATTGGTATAATACACCGAAAACACCCAAGGCAAATATAAAAGAAATCCGTCAAAATGCAAGATTTTGACTTTATACGTTCAAACTATGGCAAAATAGTTTCTTCAGTCGAAAGAAAGCAGAAAAGCAGCTGTAGCGACCAAAGCAGAGAAAACGACGCCTCTCTCCACTGTCCTGCTTTCGCCGGAAGTCTTTGCATTCGATTCAACGTTACTGCTCGGCTTCATGCCTGGACCTAACCCTGGCATGGCCAGATTCTCGGTCGTGCTAACGCTAGCCGCAAGATCTTTAGAGGTAATAGATTCTTCTCTTTTCGGGAACTTGCTAGTGCTGAGCTTCGGGCAAGCTGACTTCAACGTGACCATGGTTCCATCCTGATCTTCAGTGCTAACACCTTCGGCCCCCTTATTATCGATACTTTTGATGACTTTGAGGGGCGTCCACAGCCAGGCTGTTTGGGCTCCGCAGGTGCTGTCAACACAGAATTGGTCTGGCTCCGAGGCTTTTATCGCCAGTGGCGAGTCGGCATCGAGAGAGAGAGCCTTTTCGGCTTGTAAAAGACAGTATTTACTGACACCGGCTTTTGGTTTCCTGTGAATACAGAATTCTGTTAGAATTACCATTGAATGCCGAATTTTTGAACGATCAAGTAGGAAGCATACAAATCGGTAATGCACTTATCCCAGTACACCGCGGAGATAAAAAATTGCTGCAAATCAGAAGTCTTATATCCCTGGGCCTTCGAGGTACTGTTCGAAAGCCCCAGATAGCTTAAGAAAGCATCTCCTGTGCACTTTTTGCTACCGCGAATCCAAGTTTCCAAGCTTTTCAAACAACTTGATGTGCAAATAGTATCCAGCTGAGTTGTGGATGGCATTTGAGTCGGGTCGCCGAGAACGGGCTTCTGCATGACCAGCGGGCTACATTCGATCATGATGTTGTATGCCGCCGTGCAGTTTGCATCTTTGCCGACCGGTTTGGGAACCAAGTTTCCAGGACTTTTGCTCATAATAAACCCCGACTCGATCGCCCCGGTAAGGGTCGTAAGGAATGTGAGCGAAAGAATAGTCTTCGCGAGAATCATTTTGTTTGAAATGCGTTGATTTTGTGTAAAAATGAGCGTAGATGTGTTCAACCACAAGGAGCGAATGGCAGCGTTAAACGCCCCGACAAAGAATGAAACGTCACGAAAGAAGGAGTGTACAAAGGAATGACAAGGAGAACATCAACGATATTATCCGTGGGTGGAGGCCTGGCTTCAACGAAAATTCTCCTCCGAGTAAGCTGGGGGATCAGAAGATCATATATACGTTGCTCAACTTGCGAACCTGCTGACCCTCCGCACCTTCGGAATAGGGATGGTCGGATACAACGCATGGAAGACCCAAACTCGGAATTCAAAGGTGCTGAAAGTCACTAGCCCCACTGCCAACAGACATCTTGGCCAGGTATATCTCACAACAGGTGCAACGGTGTATTTGCTTGGCTGGGTCGTAGTCTCGACGTATCGTCAACGGATCTGCATATCCTTTGGAGCTCCCAGCTCTCGTTTGTGGAACAAGAAATTTAAAAAGCCAAGATGTCTAGATATCAAGTAAAGCGATAGCGCCGATATAGTCTGACGCATGTGGCACGCTATTTCACAGTTTGAACTATCCGGGCGTTCGCCGCGTAAAGCCTGTTATCAATTGATACGGTAGGTTGAGGAGATTCGGGTCTTCCTTATCAAGAGTCAGAGGATTCTTAACCGGGGTTATGAATGCATTTCCGACATCATGAAGGTTAGCGTGCTCTAGTTGGGCACGCTACCCGCTTAACTATATCCACAAGCCGACAGTCCTTGGCATTTCGCACCCTGATCGGCTGTTTTGACGACGGTTCTTTCAATGATGAACCCTGGGCTTCGTAATTGCAAATGCGAACGTGGCTACCAAACTAGAACGTGATCGGCATATCGGCATCTCTAAATTTGCTAGCTTGATACGCATATTTCTACCGATGGAATACTAATGCAAGTGTCTGCATATCGTTATAGTATCGTCCCTGAGGTTCTCTTCATCTTCGAAGAAAGGAAGCTGGAGCCAAGGTGACAAATAACAAAAGAAATTAGAAAGATGAACCTAGATATTTGACGTTATAAATGTGGTAAGCGATGTGGATATTGAATATCTGGGAAATTTTGTTTCATGTCAGTGGGCTGTTTGGAAACTTTTTATAGGGAATATTACATTAAATAGCCGCAGCTTCCCATTCGACAAGTACAAGACTTTAATACCTCACATTTGAAGTGTATTACGAAAATCTAGGGTAGATAGGGGTTACTAGAAAGAAGACTAAGAGTATCGAAGAGGGTGGTATCGAAATTGCTGTACTACCTTTTAATCCATTATCTGTTCTTTACCGAGAGCGGGTGTTCACCTAGTTGCCGTCTCTGGGTTTCCCCGTTGTGGGTCATCGACTGATATGATGGAGCAAGATGTGGCTAAGAGGAATGATCTTTACTGTGAACACCGAATGTGAGACTTGGCGAGATCGTGGTGAAGAATTAAGCTACAGATTCAATGTCTATAATCATATTTCTAATCAGATTCAATTTGATCGATTGCTCGAAAAAGGTCTATAAGGGATATTTTCGTTGTTGCAATACATCTATCACGGCCGACATGATGGAACCCAAGATATCCCAAGTCTGTCGACGTCTACATAGTCAAATCGATATCAGGGTGGGATCTGAGACCCCTTCCTGATCAAGCAATGCGTTGGGAACAAGCAACGAATCGGAGCTTTTCTTGGCACAACACAAAATTAAATGCAACACCTTCAACACGCGACTCGATCGCTCTGTTCGATATCACCTCAGGGGCCTATTAGCTATTCGCTAATACAAGAGCGGATGGATGGCTAAACTTAATGGCACAGTCCTGGAGAACTAACATAACCTATTATATATGTTTCTAAACCGTGATTGTAACTATCTGGCGTAAATTACATTTCTTCGCCAATTACACATGTCCCAATTTGGTTATCACAATCAAGATACTTATAGTGCTGGTACGAACCGAATCTATCAACTAAATGGCTGTTGCTGTAGCTATAACATAGCACTATTCTCACAAACGATTAAATAACTGAGATTTCGGGGTGAGCTAGTTATCCTCTTTCTGATCATGTAGATTTTCATGATAACGTGGAATGATAAACGGTTAATTGTATTACTAGGGAAATTGATCTGCACCTATATCCTAAGAATGAATACCACGTTGTATCCTTGACTGTTCTTCACGGGAATCGTCATATTAAATGACAGATGCAATGAGAACCATGTCCTCTTTACGTTTTCCAAGCGACTCCTCCGACCATCTCTTCCCTCCAACCTTACTACATCATATCCAAAATCTGATAAATACCATACCAAAGAAGCATACACCACTCATTTACACTCCACAATGTGTTTAACGAGCTGTACTCCGCTCACGAAGGCCTAGCTTGGCACTCTTCTTCGTTTCTTCCCTTCTCTTATTCCTTTTCTCTTTAATATATATATATATATATAACCCCAGTATCGCCAGGATCCTGATGTTCCGCAATACAAATTTCTTTTCCCGGCCTTTGAGCGCTGCTTCCAACTCGCACCACTTCAATCCTAACAGGATGAGTGACTTTAACCGCTTCTACTGCGAATTCCGCCGTCAGATGGGAATCGACGACCTAGAACACGAGTTTGGATACGTCGGGGATACGAACTGGTGGTCTTCCCCCTCAGCTCAGAACTACCATGACCCTCGATATGCGAACGATCCATGGTATCAAGACCATTTCCAGTACGAATTTGTCGACAACTTGAGGGCAAATTACGATTCCGGCAACATTTTCGACTCCCGGGCTAGAGACTTTCATCCACCGCAGGGAGCGAGATATCATGATGGACGATACGACGGGGCCGGTTGGAATGAGTATCTCTCCGCAGCTGGTCCTGGCTTCGCCAGACGGTGTAAATACAGAAGTATGAGCGGTATCCGGTGTGGTGAAAGTCGACGACACCCACTCAGCTGGTACCGTGACTACCACACTTTTGACAACGGGGACCACGGCTTCGATCATCCGCACATATACGATCAGGGTAGAGGGAGAAAACGGGGTCCCAACCGCCGCTACTCCCGTTTCACAGACTGGGCGTTCAACGATCCCCGTTCAGCAGCGTACGAAGCAGCCATGGCCGATCTCGACGGCTACAAGCGAATGAAAGATTTCTGGTTCGACAGATTCAACACCTTCCGCAGCGGCGGTAGCAATATCCCCTTCGACTTCCCATTCATCACAAGCGGCGGGCCATCCGTCTCGGCCCAACAAGAGGCATGGGTCAGTCTCCACGAAATCGATATCGATAACTGGCCTTTCTTCCTCAAATGTGCTACGTGTAGGCAACTATTCACTGACCCGGTCTACTTTGACAACCAAAATACCGGCCAACGAGGCATCGCCTGCCGCGCTTGCGTCCCGCTTACCCCTGGCGGCGACCAAACCACCTGGCGCTCAACCTTCTTCCCCCGCCGGCATCGTTCAACCTCATTCCACCTGCAACCAGCGACAAACATCTCCCTTCTCCGCTCATACTTTGAAAAATACTATCTAGAAAACATACAGCAGGAGGCACCACGGCAGATTTGCTACTTTTGTCAACGGCCGATGGTTAACCCTATCGTTGCGTGTGACAAAGTCCCGCCCGAGTTTTGGGTGTTCAGCCACGGCAACGTCCCGCCGATCGGACCCGTCGAGCATGCGTTTTGTATGGCGTGTTTGGACAACTATCGGAGTAAATCCGGGGCGATGTATGTAGGGTGTCCGTTTAAGGATAGATGTTGGAGTACATCGGAGACGTTTCCGGTGAATGATGAGTATCATAGGGAAGCGCAGGGGGTGGCAGGGAGGGCATGGGAGAAGGCATTACAGATGGCTGGGATGGTTTGATATCAACTCATAAATGAAGCCGCAAGCCAGAAGAGAGATATTGGATTTTTCTTTGTAAAATTTATACTGGAGTTTGATTTTTGCGATTTGTATTGTCAGTTTCGTTTTATAGTGCGAGCATGCACGTACCTATGTCAACATATTCTGGCTTGATAAATTTTGATAGAAATAGGTATTGTATTGATTCATTCTTATTATCAGAAAATCAAAGTCATGAGTAGGCGTCACGAAAGAAAAATGTATATTATACACCCATGGCCAGTCTATCTAAAACGTACCGCAAGCAAAAAGCAAGATAAAAGGACTCCATGTATGCACAATTCCACCTCCAATACTCACCTGTGACACCCCCACCCCCTCTCCGACAATTTCATCCGCCTAGTATCACCCCGAACCCTATATTTCTCCGCCTCATCCACCTTCGCAGCAGCCTCCGCAAAAGCGGCAGTCTTCAAGTCACAAGCTTTCTACCCTCGTGCTCGCTTGACCGCATCGCTCTTCAGCTTCTTCATAAACTTGTTCTGCCCGCCAGGCCCAACCTTGAGCTTCTTATTCGCACTGGAGTTTTGCTCTACATACGCCATCGTATCACCACCAGATAACCCAGAAAGTTTGGCCATGTTTCGTCTGACCACTGGGCCGCCACGTTTGTAGTCTCCTCTTGTACGATCGAAGAATCCGCCGTCTGTTTCCTTTTCGATAGAGTTGACGTCTGCGTTTTGGCTATTTTCCAGCAGCACGGTTTGTAGCAGTTCCCTACGTTCCGCTGGTGTGTTGTATGCCAAACCAGGAAGGTTCTCGATACCTTGTAAATGCGTGATGACCTTGAACGCATAGCCTTGATCTACGAGGAAGGCTTGGCGCTTCGAGGAGTAGTACATTTCAGCGGTATCTTTGCTGACAAGAGAATAGAAAAAGGCATTGAAACCTTCGTCGTTTCTACGCTTTGCTCGAAGAATTCTGCCTAGTCTCTGCGCTTCTTGTCTTCGGGAGCCATAATGTGAGGAAACTTGGATCAGGCATGTTGCCTCGGGTAGATCCAAGCTCGTGTCTCCAATCTTAGACAAAAAGACCGTATTGATGAGTTCGTTCTTTTGGAAATTTTGTAAGATGTTTAAGCGTTCCTGTTGTGGTGTTCCACCGTAAATGTATGGTTTGTTAAGCTTACGCGCGTAGGCAGCAAGGGCGAACACATTGTCTGAGAAGACGATAACCTTGTCGCCTCTCTTCTCATGGTAGTCGATAAGGAACTGACAAGCTTGGAATCTAAAAACAAACCGTTAGCGTTCATACATATTATTTTGCAATTAGAGCTCATCGTACTTTCGCGGATTCATAATATAGAACAAGGCACGCTTTCGCGGTGTCTCGTTCAAATATTCTTGGTAAAACTCCGTCGTCATGGGACACCAGACTTCCGCGCACTGAACCCTAGCGATATGTCCTTGTTCTGACAATTCCATCCAGTTGGCTTCATACAATTTCGGTCCAATCAAAAAGTTCAAGTCTTGAATTTTGTCGTCTTCACGGAGTAAAGTTGCGGTAAGACCAAGTTTTGCATGAGTAGCAATAGAGTGGATGACCTTTCTGAAAATATTGGCGGGTACGACATGGACTTCATCGAGTAGGAGAAGACCCCATTCTCTACCCATCAAAAAATCCATCATCTTTTGGGAGTCGTGCGAACGTGTGCGAGAGTTGGTTACCATAGAGTATGTCGTTACAATGATACCGGCGTCTCCGCGGAAGCGTTCTTTGTTCTCAGCAGTGAAAATGGCAATTTGATCCGGGTTTATAGTGCTCCACTTTAGGAATTCATTCCTCCATTGGACGACAGACATGCTACGCGGCCATTAGTAAAGCTCCCTTCTTTAAACAGAATAATTTTTACTTACGAAGAGGTGCAAAGGACCACCACACTCTTTTTGATTGTACAAGCAGCTGTGATGCCCACCAGTGTTTTTCCAGCACCACAGGGCAAGACGATAATTCCACTCTTAGCTCTGCCGTTACCGAACATCTTACTTAAACTTTTCTCTTGGTAGTGTCGAATCTGTGCCTGAGGGCGCAAGTCCATATCAAGATTGGCATTTCTTGAATCGTTTCTAAAATCATATTCTTCAAGCAAGGGGTAACCCAACGTCAAGCATTGTTTCTGGACCTTCTCCACACCTTCAGCCCGAACTTCGAAAGAGTGTACCGCTTCGGCTTCTTCGTCGTCGTCATCCTCCTCGCCTTCCTTAAGAGCTGTGACGGTAGCGAAGAGCTCTTCTGCGCTCTCCGGATTCTGTTCTTCTCCCTCCACGCCATTCTGTTGGGTGATTTGCTGTCCCTGCGCTACTCCTGCAGCGATCTTTGTACCAGGAATAACCAACGCCCCCATCCTTGGGGCACTCTCCTTCGTAATACCATCGTTGCCATCGCCAGTATCGGAGAACGTCCTCTGCTCGCTGATAACTTGGTCCTTGAGAAGTATCTGTAACATTTTCATATCGGAGCTCTCGAGGAAATATCGATTATGTTTGAGAACGAGTTTGACTTTTCCATATGAACCGGTGCAGCCGTTTATGAACTTTACGATTTCGTCGGGAATTGGGATCTTGGAGAACCGGTCGAGGACGGCTACGATATCTTTAGGGTCGAGACCAACGGAGACCTGAAAGCGAAATGATTCACGTACGTCAACATACCTACCTACAGAAAAGCTACGCGATTTTGCTTACAGCAGCATAAAGCGAATGTGGAGTGATTCTGTATTCGTGCAGATATGTCGGACGGGATAACGGCTCGGCGATGGCAGTGAGGAAATCCTGAGCGGCGGGAGCTAACGGCGAGAAGCTCTCCAGGATAATCTTGCCGTTTCGTGGGTTGATCCACATCGGACGGGATTCGTGATCGGGCTTCATCTTTAGAAAGCTCAATTCGTCGCGTTTGAAAAGACGAGAGACGGCATCGCCGGTGGGGATTGTAGGTCTCTCGCGAGCAGCAGTGAACGAGAACTTATCGAGGACGCCTAAGAAATATACACGCGACAAGATTAGAGTTCAGACATTTCGATATTTCAAACACGATATCAAATACGGAGATGCGTACGGGCTATAGCACCCTGCTCTTCCGCGTCGGGGACATCCTCTTCAAGCTCGTCATCGTCGGCATCTTCGTCGCTAGAGGCTTCTGCCTTGGTTCGCTTCGTTCCCGTCGCGGGTTTGGGCTGTTCGGCTAGACAGAATCCCAGGAGCTGTTAGCTTCAGGATAACTCTCGGACAGTGTACGACGAATTGAAGAAACTAAGGGAGGGCATTGGCGAAGCGCGTACGGATGTCAGGGCCTTTTCGTTTGGTCGCCATCGTTGCTGCTCTTCGGAAGGTGTCGGGAAGCAGAGCGATGGCGATGAACGGGTGAAATGGAAGTTTCACTTCAGACGAGGATCCATCGACGTCTTTGATGAGTCAGCAACAAATGCCCATATGTGGCCGTGCTTTGGTGTGGCAAGTGCGGTACTTTGGGTGGCCTGACTTGACGGCTTTCCTTTCTTTCCGATTCTGCGACTCAATCGATGCAACCATACATCCCATCCACGTTCATTCCACCATGAATACCGTAAGTCTCCTATACCCTAGCTCCATAATTACGACCTACTAACGATATCCAACAGGTTAAATCTTTCTGGTACGCTACTTCCCAATCTTTTCCCCCAATCCATGATCCGCCGCTAACATCCGCGACCGTACGTACAGGCTCGGATGGGGCTCTCTGATAGTCGGTACGGCTTTCTATGATCGCTACATTCGCAGTATACTTTATTAATAAGTCGATACAGGAGGTGGAGCGGCCTACTATTTTGCCAAACAATCGATCGATGCAGAGAGACGAGAGAAGCATATGCAACGAATAATCGCTCAGAGACGTCAGTTATCATTGAGTTAGCACTGACCGGAATATCAAATACTCATTTCTTCCTTTGATAATATAGGTAACGAGGAACTAGAAGCTCTCAGTCGTGCATCCTCATCTTCGACAAACACGGAAAGCGCCCGCGATCATTTAGCAGCTCAATTGTCAGAACTGCAGGAACCGGCGCCGACACGACACACCCCGGACGATGAGGATGAACGAGTGAATTCGAAAAGCAAATTCGAAGCCGCGCAGCCGTATCGAACACGGCGAGGTGACCGGTTTAGTTGAAGTAGTAGGATCGAAGCTTTAAGTAGGACGATAGGGACGTTTCAATTGCAAAGATGACGTTATGCTCTTGAGGCTTCAGCTTTATTTGAAAACGAGGACGAAGGCTCGTCGGATTGTATATATTTTGTTGGGCTACTACGGGTTATGCTTTAAATTATAGTGTTTGGACAAGCGCAAGGAAATCTGGAAATTGTACGAATAGAATAGAATCATGGTTACGTCTCTACTCTTTACATATGTGCTATCAAAGATAGTATCTTGAACGTAATTAAATTAAATAAATGCACCGACGCATGCGATCGAATCCAATCTAGACCTATGAAACACGAACAAGTGACCCTTATGCCGCTGACGCCTGAAACTAAAATATACCGGGGATGCATATTCTCCGGATGATGAAACCCCCAAAATACGCCAAATTTGTATTTATAAACGAATACTGCATTCTATCTCCCCTTCTCGCTATCTGCCTGACTAGGTATCTATCTCGAACAACAGTGTCCGCCCAAAGCGCCAAGTGTGCTCCCAGCCTCCGGCGCCAATTCGCTCCTTCCGGCCACGGCAGGCGCTACGAACGGTACCGTGAGTCCTCCTAGTAGGTATCCGTAGACTGCTACCGTCGATGTCGAGAATCTGGTGACGGGTTTGTAGCCGTGCGTCGCATATTGCGAGAACTGTCGGACGAGAGTTGGTAGCATTTTTGTGAGGTTGAGGAAGTTTGTAGCGAGGGGTAGTTGGTTGGTTGGGCCCACGGGGTTAAACGGGTTTAAACGGGTTTAATGTAGTGTTTCTAGACTCCAAGATAGCGAAGGTAATATTCCGACAGCAGGCTCGGATGGGAATATTTTAATTAAAATAGGTAAAATTAGAAGTATTCGATCGAGGGCTATGGAATGGTGAGGTATCGGACTTTATTGCTGTTTTATCCTATGCCGCATGTCCAGATTCGCAGCGACTATGTGAACGGGAAGTAACTCGGTGGCTGCCGTTGAAGGAACTGGCCTTGGCAGAGATCGTAAAAGTCGGAGAAAAATATGAAAATAGAAAGGAAAAGGAGTAGAGATTCTCTAGAGCATATTTAAAATACACAACATCCACAAAATCAGAGGAGGTTGGCTTTCCGAAGAGCTAAAAGGAAGAAAGGGCCTGAAAATCGAAAGGAGCTTTCGAGGTTATTATATTCGCCTAAGCCCAGGATGCCGCATGCATGCATGTATGCGAGCTTGTGCAAGTTAGAAAGGTGGGCTGGAAACCCCTGCCTTCGAAAGTCGTTATCTCAGGGCATAAACGAATGACTGTGTCCGTTCGTATCCCAACGGACTATTTCAGGTTGGAGTAGACCATGCACATGGCATGGAATATCCGTTCTAGGGTATTGTTTTACGCAATTTACTTGTCGCCAATGATTTAGTCCTGTCGCGGTCGCAGGATTTAAAGATCAGCTGAGTTTCGAGAGCACAGCTCCATGCTGGAAATTCAAGATCCTTCATATCTCGAGCACTCGCTTTGCATTGCAGCTTCAACACGACGTAAGTGTACGTTAGAAATAGCAGTATACTAGCAACCTCGGATCGAAGATTGCACAATTCGGGGCCTATTTCGCACCATATATTGTAGAGATTGAAACTAGGGTCAACTCTAGCTCCACCTTGTATTTCTCAGCAAGACTGCTCGAATTTAAACGGTCAACAAAAACAAACTTTTGGCCTGATACTTGTTTGTTCCTCAGTTGATAGGTCAGGCCACAATCACGTAAAAAAAAAATAATATCAAAAGATATATTGGTGTTAGCAAGGGTTTTCATAAATTTTCTCTTCTGAATAAAGAATCTGGAAGCTTCTATTCATCTTCCTTGCAGACAAAGAACTGTCGTGAGTCAACTGCACCGAAAGGCGCGCTGACAAACTGCAATGATTTAATTGGCGGTTCTCGTGGGCCGCCATCGGGTAGGTTAACCTTTTTGGCTGTTTGGACGCGGACCGCGCTTTTGATGCAACCTGTTGAGCTTGCTTCCTTCACAGTTCAACCTCGCCACTTGTTGAACTCGCCAACCTTGGTGTTTGGTTTCTTGCGAGCGGTTTCTCCAACATTTGTGAATGCACGATCGATACCCTGGACTGGATAAACTTCATGATGTCCATCGCGCAATCTGCCAATGAATCTAAATTTGGAAATCCAACATGCGCAACGCATCCCGCATCTCAGCTTTGAACTCTAGGAAACAATTTCCTACAAAGACAACAGAAGAAAGTTTTACTATTATGCATCGCGAAGAGTGTGATTAGTCATTACATTAAAGGGGATACAAAAGTTATATCCACCAATCAAAGCATATTTCCCTCTTACTACACTAGCTTTATATATATTTCGAATGAGCCTACGAAAAGACAAATATCTAGATATCTCCAATCCGAATCCCCAGCTCAATCGCGAAAGGCTTTTCCAGACGGGAGACTAACTACGCCTGCCAGGCCGAAACATCCCCGTTTTGTTATCAGGTTGAAAGTTGGAGCCTGTTTTGAGTAGAGTCCATTAAAGATATTAGCACGTTGTTCGGTATGAAGAATTAAAGATGGCTTCATACCCCTGAATGTTGTTGGGAAGCTCAACGAAGTTGCGGGTACCAACATTCTGAATCCCGTTCTCACACCGAGATATTATAACCAAATTACGGAGGAACGCCTAGCTGCGTTCGAGGCCAAAGTTCTCGGAAGATCGAACAAGTCTACCGACTCCCCATACTCACATCAAATAATTTCCAGTCACGTCCCCGATGATAAAGCGCTAGGTCTGAATAGCAATATTGCAGTTAAATGATACTACCAACCTATTTCCCGAGATTTCCCTTAAGTAGGCTTTTGCCATACTCAAGGAGAGTTAGAACTATCATTTCATTCGGATTGCCACTGTGCGGTTTGGTATAAATATTAGAATTTACTGCCAGCCCGCTCATTCCTCAATTTGTATTGAGGCCAGAACGTGCTAGTTGCGACCAGCTCAGCCTTCCAGAGCTATTGTGCGAGCGTGTTAAATGGCCAGCCCTGGACCCCGGCGCCATCTGATGCGTTGGCTATATGATGAAGCTTTCAGCAGTTATGCGCTCAAAAACATTAGCAACAACGAGGGTAATTATTATCGACCACTAACCTTTCTGTAGGTCAATGATATTCCCCTTGAAGCTGTGGAAAGTAATCTGAGCTCGTCCTGAATAACTTGAACCTGTTTGGTAGGGGAGGACATGTTGAAATTCACCAAAGTTGTTTAAGCAGAAGTTTGAATGATGGTTAATACGCTGATGCTGGTTGAAAATATTAAGATAGGCCGACAACTTTCCAGTAGCTTTACGAATAGTTCAATACTGGAACTGTATTTGTGTATTTGTAAATACGGGAAGCAATTCAATTGCCTGAGCTTTCCTGCAATGTTGAGTCTACTCTCTCGCTTTTGAAAGGGGTTAATGAAACGCTCTCTCCTTAGGTATTCGCTGATCTTTAGACTGGAGAACCCTGGCCAAGAATGCACTTTCAACCTGTCTCCTTGCTTCGTCACATATTCCTCTTAATTGATGATTCATTCCGTAACTTCGGAGACCTTATACTTTTGTCTCGCTTCTAAAATGCGCCATGTTCGGTACTTTATCGGGTCCAGAACTAGATCTGTACCAGCAAGCGAGGATCTCGCAGGGGCCCCATTTTTAAACGCTAAAATCGAGTGAGAAAGAGGTTGTTTTTAATAGGGCGATTAATAACTTCCCTTACTATTAAATTTTGCTTTCATCTGGACTTAGTTAGATGTTATCACGATATCATTTGGGAGCCCCGGTCGATATTCTGAAGATGAAACCTTGAAATTTGACACGCATTAAAGTCTTGCTCGTTTAGGGTCTGCTTCCATGATTCGCTTTCAACAGGGTCGTCACAATGCATGAGTTTTCCAATGTCTCTAGATAGACTTATGACTTATTAGGTTATATTCGCTGTATTAATACTTGATCTTTCTTCCGATTCTTATCGAGGCAGCTTGCTCAGCCTTATTGGGAATGCATAGCATTGAAACGCCATATATCTTTGGGTGTATCCTTCATCTCTCCCATAGTGGCGCAGCCTAGTTGCGGCCAATCATCCATTCTTGGAGGCTGCTGAAATATATCAGCCTTTCGACAATATATATCTATTGATGTACTGCAGTCCAAAACTTTAAACCTCAGCAAGCGAAATCGACGGCACTCTGTGTATTCACCCGGAAACTCAGCGTGCTAAGCTATGGCGACCGGGCTCACAAAAATTGACTACTCCATCGGTTGGATTTGTGCTATCCCGATAGAGTTGGCGGCAGTGCTCGCGGTTCTCGATGAAGCCCACCCGGACCTTGATATTCCGGACAGCGACACAAATCTCTACAAGTTCGACTTTGGGGTAAATATAACATCGTAATCTCATAGCTTCCAGGAGGATAATATAGAGTCGCGCAAGCTGGTATCGACGCTACCTGTATACACTCGACCTTTACAAAGTTAAGGTTTAGCTTAATGGTCGGGATTGAGTGAGGGATACCTAGCAAGAATAATAATATTCGCCTCAGTAAAAATATAATCAGCCAACATAGGGGTATCTCTATCGGTATGATTCAGTATGACTTCAGAAAACCGATAAAAGATAGATAATTTAAATAGACCGGTTTTAAACACTCCCCCAACTATATTATTAAATATAGCAGTATTTTTTGAAAACTGTGGATGAAACAAACCTCAGTTAAAAAATATGACATCACACTGGAAATTGGGGGAAATGATTCATGGTATTCTGGTGAAGATATTTTTAAGCTATTCTGTCCTGACTACAACCATATCAGTGGTGAAAAGGATCAAAAAAACACTTATAATTCATGTAATCTTGTTAAAGTAGTATCCCAACAATGAAGTGATAATATAACCATTTGTATATGTATTATAAGATCATAGCATTAGTAGATTAAATAATGAGAAATGGAGTAAAAAAAGATAAAAGTACTGCCTAAACAAGAGCCTTTTATTTTAAAATAAAAACAGCAGGGCTAATACACGGTTAAACATGAACCTACCATGAAATTTCAACTACACAACTTGGTAACAGCGTTTTATGGTTTTTGTTGACATGGTCGTTTTGTGTCTCGATCTTTATCGTTATATTTATCTTAGCTTACGTTATTTCCTTCACGGCTCTTTTTAGTTGACATGAAAAACGATTCTCCTATTTGTAACTATCAGTGATTTGACCTCGTTTCGCGCTGTCTTGGCCAGAAACCGCCTACGTTTATGTGATGCACCGATTTTAAAGGTGGATTTTGAAGGATGCAGTAAGGTAAGAGCGTAGATCTAGGTTTTTCAAGCTTCCTAAGTGAAGTTTGTGAAAGGAAGATTAGTGATAGAGTTGATGGGGAGAGTACCAATTGAGGGTAGAGGAGTGGGTATTTTAAAAGACTTTTTTTGACGAACTGTTAGTCTATTTTACACTTTATCAGAAAGGAAGAAGGTATAATCAAGGTAACATCCAAAAAATAAGTAGAAAAATCCATAATCAATGCATTCAGTCTCGAGATCAGTCTCGATACTGGACCGTGGTGCGTTCTGTGGTTTCTGCGAAACATCCAAAACGCAAAATGCATCAAGTTCTGTGGCTGCGAATGTGTGGCTGGTGCCACAGACGGCAGCGACAACGCAGCTGCTTCCTAAGCACGATTTCTAAACACCTTCGATGCACACCTTTTATAACGTTCCAGGTCATCTTCTTCCCCACGAGCTGTGCCTCGATCCAAATTCACACTCTCCAGATCCTTAGCGATGAGCCCATAACTCCTAGTCTACACGCTTCGATATAGTCGGAACATTTCTTCAAATCCCGGGCATCCCCCACTGCCCCGCCATCGCACCTACAGGTTCGCTACCATGGGTCTCGTGGACGCGACACTCCTTCCCCTCGTCACTCTCATATCTATCTTGTTCACCGTGGCTGTTTTATGTCTACCGTCACGGTATGCGCCCCCTACCAGTAAGGAGAAAGAGCAGAAGGGATGTGTTGCCGTGCTGGTTCTCGGCGATATCGGGCGCAGTCCTCGCATGCAATATCATGCCATCTCGCTAGCGAGTCACGGATGGGGTGTCGATTTGATCGGATATGATGGTATTTATGTCTCTTAGATGCTCTATACGAATATGTTACTAACAGCTTTGTAGAAACTGCGCCTCGTCCGGAAATCTCATCTTCACCGAATATCAGACTATTCCCACTTCCCCCGCCACCTCCCATTTTAGCGACGTCTTCAAGGGCATTATTTCCAATCATAGCACCTTTCAAGGTCCTCTTTCAACTTTCCGCACTCTTCTACCTCTTATTTTACATCATTCGGCCGCCGTCTTATATTCTCATTCAAAACCCACCGTCCATACCAACCCTTATCGTAGCTCGTATCGTCGCATTCTTACGAAATTCTCGGCTTGTGATCGATTGGCACAATTTTGGATACTCGATCTTGGGTCTAAAACTCGGAGATACACATCCCCTCGTCAATATTTCGAAATGGTACGAAAGGACGTTTGGAAATGGATCATACGCCAATTTCACCGTAACGGATAAAATGAAGCGGGTTTTGAAATCCGAATTTGGGATCACGTGCGTCATCAATGCCTTCCAGTGAACTGATTTTATGCTCGCTGATGGTTAACGATAATATAGAACACCGATATACACCCTCTATGATCGTCCACCGAGTCATTTCCAACCATTCACGGCCGCCAAGCGAGACGCTTACCTCACAACTCAACCTCTCACTGCCGACAGCCCGCCTCACGCGCCCCCAAAACTCCTAATTTCATCCACATCCTGGACGCCAGATGAAGACTTCTCGATCCTTTTATCGGCGTTGGATTACTATGCTACGGCGGCGGCAGAATCTTTCAACTCCTCGCCAACTTCCAAACTCCCAAACATTCTAGCAATAATCACCGGAAAGGGTCCTTTATTACAGCACTACCTCCCATTAATAGAGAAAGTGAACTCGAAATCTTTGCACGTGATTATCAGAACTGCCTTTCTCCCCTCGGAGGACTATCCTAAACTCCTCGCCTGTGCGGATTTAGGCGTATGTCTGCATACTTCGTCATCTGGTGTCGACTTGCCAATGAAAGTAGTAGACATGTTTGGCGTAGGTGTTCCGGTTGCAGCTGTTCGATTTGAAGCCATAGAAGAGCTAGTCGTAGATGGGAGGAATGGTGTGGTGTTTGATGCTAATGGAGAAGGAGAGAAGAAGGGAGAGGAGTTGGGAGAGGTGCTTGTTAGGTTGTTTGGAGATAGTAATGAGCTGGAGGTGCTGAAGGAAGGTGCTATGAGAGAAGTAGAGAGGAGGTGGGAGGGTGAGTGGGATGGTATAGCTAAGCAAGTATTTGAAGGGAGGGCTAAAGTTGAGTGATGCGGTTGAATTTGGTTTTGAGTACATAAACCGTCCTACAAGCATGAATGATATGATGGAGGCTCCATTTTAAGTAATGTTCTTGTGCGTAGGTGTTGAATGAATATATGGCCCTACGGTCGATAGTACATACGATTTCATCGGATTGTTAATACAAATATCTTACTATCCGTCATTTCGCGAGTTCTAGCATCATAGCCCACCATAGCAACCATAAGTCTGCATTTCGGCGGGACTATTGGCGCTAAAATTATAATGTAATGCGGAGAATAGGGCCAATTTAACTACATGTAAATTCCCGGCCCAATAAGGCTTGAATGAGCTCCTGAAGAAACGAAGTTCGCTGGCTTCGTATGAGGAAATTGGCGCAGAAGAAGGCTTAAGGCTGAACATTCAAACATGCAAAAACCTTGTGGAACGTGAAGATGGCGTTCTTGGCAGTCCTGCGATTGCAGTCCGAGTTCGACCAGCTGAAATCAAGCTCCACCCCAAGACCCGGATGTATCGGCACGGGTTGAAAATGAACGAGGTATTAATTGGATGGATACGAACTGGTTGTGGGGTTTCCCTTGCCAATGTTCCTCTATCTTGTGTAACATGTTGATGCAGCGTTCGCACTCGATGAGATCTCATGATCCCAGTATAGATCTTGGCCTTAAATTACTATGACCCAAAAACAACATCCGACAACACGGCGATAATGGGATGAAATTTGATATCTGGTAGATTTTCGACTATATATTTGAGCCAAATCTAACTTCGTTACCTTTTCGGATTTTTTAAATTTTCTTTACCTTCGTCGGACTCCTGTACATCTGTGAACTTATCAATGCTGCTTAATATTCTCCTTTTTAAGCCAACTGCTATACCATGGCCATGGGATGAATCCATGCCATCACGTCCATGTGTTCGTGCACGACTCCCAGGCAGAAGTATTAAACGTGCGCTAGCTCCAAACTGGTCTTCGAGGCTAAGCGCCAAAATCAAAGCTCCGATTCGACGGGGTATGCAACTTTAAGCCGTTCGGAATATTGAACGCTAAACACAACTGCTTCGCACATACACGTTATTTTTTTAAAATCACTCTGATTGAATGTCTTTAGTGGCTTTATTCTGCGTCTAAGCGAACCTCATTTGGCAGCTTCCAATCTAGACTGGCAAATGGGAGCTTCATGCTAGCGAGTTGCATATTGGAGCCGGATTGAGGGAACGGCTGAAGCTGGTTTGTTTTTCCGTACTCGTTGATTCTTAGATATCTCTCCTGTTCTCTTGTTGCCTCCGCTTGTATGAATAGGGAAAGAAACATTTATTATAAAGGCGCATATATGTCTCCGATTATTTATTAAAAGACATTGCCCCTGATATTAATAATATAATCACGAGTCGTATATCTGGCAGCCGGCTTCTTAAAGCTTGGTATAAACTAAGTTGTTGAAAAATTTAAACCTTCCCAAACAGTCAAAGGTGAATTGGAGTCGATACTTAATTCACCTTTTATAATTACATTCAACCAATATGCGCCGCCTTCTGATAGTCTGGTTCTGGATTCTGGTCAGCCTAGCTTCCTGCGGCACCTCACAAATTGCGATATAACATCAGATTTTACTAGCAGTCTCGCTAACTGTAAGACACTTTCGAGTACCATCCCTTTGAGCTCGAACGTCGTATTACCAACGAGCACGGCGGCTACGACAACTACAAAGCTAGCAACAACAAAAATTGAGTATACTAGCATGGTATACGTTACCGCGACCACCCCTAGCAAGACAGTTGTTGTGAAGGAGACATCAATGTCGTACAGTACAATAGTAAAAACTTCGGTTTCTCAAACGACCCTTTCTATAACACAAGCAGCTGTGACTGTTTCTTCTTTCCGAACGGAAATATCATGGGATGTCGAGTCAGATACGGTAAAATTGACGGTACTCGCCACCGAAACGGATATTCAAACTACAACAGAGATCGACACCGAAACCGCCGAAATCATATCGGTCGAAATTGATATTTATTTTACGACGCCAGTTTATACAACTGTTCAAACTCATACGGATGTTTTATTTTCGACAGCATCCTCGTATACCACTATTACTGATCTTTACACGACATGGTTGACCGTATGGCGGACAATAACCGTCCCCCAGACTGGAACTGCGACCCACACAAATCCGGTCACCGAAACCTTCTACACCACGACAACAAGTTACTTCTCCGCCTTCACACCGTTAGACATGACGCAAACAGTGACTATTACAACTCCACAAATAGTGGAAACTATTACATATACTCTTTCATCATTCGAGACTACTACGGCCCAGGTTATGAACCAATTAGCCGCTACTGTTACGAGCACCATGACTATTTACTCACTAACCACATCGACATTTACTAGTGTTATAACTACTATAACGACAGTCGAAGGTCCGATTCTCAAAAAGCGTGGGAGATTGGATCAGCGTGCCAAAGTTTCCAGCTATCCTACTCTGGTCACTTGTACCGAAAAGGTGGGTGCATCTGTGACTTGCTCAAAGACAGTTTACAAAACCACCACAATCAAACCATCGACTGTGACAATTTCTTCCACCAGCACGGTGCCCCAAGTTGTCAAAACCACTATGACTAGCTACGTTACTTCTACTATAACACATCTGAAAGAAGCAGGCACTGTCAGTGTTGTTGACACAGTCCATTTAATTTCTGGGACAACCGTTACAGCCAAAACTATTCAAGAGACGGACATTGTAACCGCAAGAAGTACATTTGTAATAACTTCTAGTACTACCGCATATGTCACTAAGCACATCACCGTTAGAACGACGGAGACTGCTACGCAAATTACGGTTACTGTTCCAACTACATTGACAACTACAGAAACCGTATCAACTCTGGTTTCAGTTCAAACACCCGTCACTGAAATCGGGGCGATCTCGGAAACCGATTTTGTAACCGTAACTGTAACTGTTGAAAACAAAACAACAGAATTCGCGTCAAAAACAGTGACATTTGAGAGCGATTTGACAACTACGATTGGATCTATAACCACGGTGGGGACGGTGACTAATTTGTTCCCTTCCCCGGTCACCGCCTACGAATCCGTCACGATAACAGCCACTACGGTTGTCAAATCTTTACTTCCACGACTATCACTTACACATATATCTCCACATCGATAGTTCCTTCAATTGTGGTGACCACCATAACCACCCATCAAATTTCAACATCTACCATAGCCGCACAATTGAGATTGTGGTGTTCCGTCGCAGCAGAAGGCACAGCAGATCTGACCCTTACAATCGATGTTGCTCAACCGTGCGGTACCGGTGGCTATCAAGTGACCGCTCTGAGTGGCAACGCTTTGGATGTAGATAACACTAAATACGAAGCAACGCCAATTCCTACTAATGCTTTTGGGGACAATAACAACTGTTTTTATCCTCCAGGTCATGCGAGTGGATATTCAGATATAGATGGTATAGGTTTCTATGCCCACGGTTTCAGCTGGGTGATCGAATATTACGACAACGGACTGTATTACTTTTTCAAAGATAACTTCTCATCAGTTGGTGGTTGGGGTATATGCACCGCTATCGAATACAATCCCCACCTTGTCGACCCATCTCTTTATGCGATCTCATGCAATGTGCCCTATTTCGGCGATTTGGTCTTTGTTATGACCACCAGTGGTATGGGTACTTGTGCTACCGGCGGATTCGCGATCACGTCGCTCAATTTTATGCGGATGTGGACGGTGGCTGGTGTTAATTTCCCTACTTACGACATTTCTCCCGGCACGTTGCTCCCAGTCGGGTCATTCTTATTGAACGATGATTGTTTCTATCCGCAGCAGAATAACCCTTATTTTGAGTTTTTTTCTACTTATGGGATTAGTTGGCAGACTTCTACGACCGTTTATGCGACAGGATCAAAGTTTATTATTCTTCTTCACACAGTTGGTATCTTACTAATGTCAGCCAGCCTACGATTCAGGCTTCGGCGAATTGTAATTATCAGATTATTATTGGTTAGGTTTTTTGTACCTTTATTTGTAGATGAAAACGATCTAATCCGCCATACCATTGAAAATTTAGCCTTGGTTCGGATATTATGTCTGATGAAGATTTATTTTATACGTATATACAGAACCCATTTGAAACGCTTCTTATATGCTCCACAACAGCATCATCGATTTATAGATTCAGAGAATTTTCAATGTTTGCACGGGTTATATTTCAATGATATTCAATCCCCTCTTATATCTTGAATTGTATTTGGGTAGACAGCATCTAAAGCCACGAATATAGACAACTGCCACTTCTGGTTGTTTTACGAGTTGAGATATATCTTTGTGAGATAACCTTGTTAATACTCTTTCGAACCTCGCTGACTCAGTTGTCTGGAGAATAGCTTGGATCTTTGTCGTTATCAATAACTGCATCGTAAATTCATGCGCAATCTAGCCCCGTCCATGTACGGATGTCCATAAGTATTGTCGCACTCGGACGCCAAGTAGCCCTTGGAACCTAACGGTCTTCGATGTGAAACTTCACGTCCCAACGGATCGCGATCGAATGAGTACATGTACAGGAAGACGTATATAAACCACACCGGCACGTCCGCCCAGTGGAGATGTCGGCGTATATAACTACGGCTACATTAATCTCCAAGAACATGTCATTACCTCCCTTCATAAGACTACCACAGGAAATCCACGATGAAATCCTCTGATACGTTCCTGGAATGGACCTCAAGATTTTAGGCTACGTGTCAAGAGCTGCCGACAACTTGTTCGTCCAATTTTGATGGGGTACTTGCGGCTTCAGCCGGGATTAATGGAAGAATTCGAAGACGGAGGGCCGTTATGTTCACTAAGATCCGGTGTTCGGTTAGTGCAGAAGTAGGCGAAAATCTTAGCAGTGGCCGGAATCATCTCTAATAAATTTAATATCCGCAGCAAACTCAGCATATCATCAGAGCGCGCAACGCCCCGGAAACACCTTTTTAAGAACAGAGATATCGAACTTATGCCAGCTTTTGTAGCAACCTTGGAAGAGCTTAGTGACTGCCTCAAGTCATTGTATTTGTTTACTTCAGTGACAGTCGTAAACATTGACCCCGATCTTAGTATCCCTTCCTCCGTCTAGAGGAATTTGTATATCGCAATTTACCGCTCGCTTTCAGATATTCCAAACCTCAAGGAAATTCGATCGAAAAGAGGCTACCGAATTCAGTACAGAGAGTATTATACGAGCCCCGATTTCAGCCAACTTTACCCGTTACTTTCGCTACAAGCCCGTCAATTCATTGGTCAATGTCCTATATTAGAAGAAGACTTGGCTGAATACGCCGCAGAGGCCTATCCGAAATCTGTCGAATCGGTGCATATATCAGTACAGACTATGGTTCTTCCAAAACACCTGACACCAATCGCACAACATTTCCAGATCGGACCCGCAGCGCATAATCTACGATATCTATCGACCAGGGCAGTTTTTATCGAATCAATTCTAGAGGACCCGGACGGCCTGGGAATACTCGTATTCTCCAATGTCGAGATATTTGTATTCTTCTGCGAAAGCCCATATCACTACCGCAACAGAGGCGGAAAATATAGTTATACTAGCATACTCACTTGGTGCGCCCAAGTTTGCCCGAATTTGCACAACTTAATATTAAAACCATACGCTTTTGGAGAATCTCTGTATGATGGCCCTTCAGATTCTGTAACTCTCCCTTATGAAGAGTTGATTCCGATGCGTAATTTAAAACGTGCCTTCCTACCATGGCCCCAAAAGCTGGGGAAACGATATAAAAGACAACAATTAAGTACCATGATCAGTAAACCGATAGAGGCGGGACAGACGAGTTTGCAGAATATATGGTTTTGCAGGATGAGTCGGGGACACGTTACAATTCAAGGTAAGATTCATAGACAAAAGGCCGGACTATCGAGGTTATGGTGGGTAAAGCCCTATGAGACCAAGGGGCAGAAAAAATTACTTTCGACAGAAGGATTCGAAGAGGAGAATGGGAATGATGGCGACGATGGCCTTGAAAAAGAAGTAGAGCCATCAGATGACGAGTTCGAAGGACTGGCTTCTTGAACAAGGATCATTTATAAGGGCCTGCAACTCCCCGGACCTTCTCCAAGTTTCAGTCGTAACCCCCAGCTAAATATAGAGCTCCCAAATCTTCATATCATATCTTTGGACTGTCAAATACATAACATAACAGGGATTAGATATATTATATTTACAGCTTACCTTCGTAGCATATTGTAACATTCGTGATAGATCCAGTCGATTCGCCATTTCGTGATGCTAGAGCAATATCCCTCTTCCGAAAAAAAAAAAAAAAAAAGAAAAGAAAAAACCAAGATTTAATAAATCATACTAGCCAGCGGTGAGGGTAACAAAGTTGAAAAGTTTATATATATTTATAGCGTTGGTCGCGCTCTGCACCATCGAATTGGGCTTGTGAGATCAAATGCCATGCCGCAGCACTCTATCCTGTTCGGCTGCAACTTTAGGAATTTCCTTCCACGGATCTTAAACTCAGTTCCTTACTCCAGGTTAGAGGATGTCCATACTCGATAATAGGCAATTTCACAAAAACTTCGCAGTACTATAATAGAGTATGAATAGAACCATCCTGTTTAAGTATAGTTCGGCTATCAAAAAGGCGAGTCACCGAAGTAAAAAAGCAGAGAACTGCCATATAATACCGGGATGTAAATTGGACGTGAGAATCTTGACCAAGCGAGCGCGAGGACTCGGGCGAAGAATGCAGGGACCCGGATATCGATATATCCGAGCTCTATTGAATTGATGAGGTCAATGCAATGTCTCAATGAAACCTTGAGCTTAAGAGCTTGTCCATCTAGGGCAACCCTAAGCTCTATAATTCTAGCTAATGACATGCTTTGAACTAAAATGACAGGATAGGTTATCGCAATTCCCACTCCCTTGACTACCTTTCTTGTATCTTCTGAATTTGATCAATTTGATCAATCACCCTATAAGCCAAGGACCTTGCACGAATGATCTATAAAATACAGTTACAATCCGTCACTCTATAGCTCGTTCAACCGGCAACCACAGGCTGTACAACAACTCACAATACACTTCCGCCGTCCTCCAACCGCTTAATTTTTCAGATTCCTCCTCACAAAATCATTTAAATCTTTTACCCACCAATACTGAATTCAAAACTCAAAAATGAAAGTCTCAATTTTCGCCATCTCTACCTTAGCGACTGCGGTCTCCGCCGGTCAATGGTATTGCAGCCCAACTGGTCCTTGCAACCCCGGCATGGTCTGCGATGCTTTTGAACCAGGCCAACCGAAAAACATTTGTTTCCTAATTCTCACCAGGTGGAACTTGTGGAGGCGCCATGCCACCACCACGAAAGTGCGGTCCAGGCCTTGTGTGCAAGGTTAATAATGCGAATACAGTTTACGGCAAATGTGTCAAATCCACCGCACCGTCGGCTCGTCTCAGGCGCGTCATCAACGCTTAATTGGCACTGGAAATTTACCTCGCGATCGATTACTAAAGATCCTTTGGTCCGAGTGGAGACGACCTTTTCGGATTCAGTTCCAGTACTGTTTCTGGAGTATTTATTTGTAGATACATCATTTGCCATGTAAATAAGATAAAATGCATCCATCGAAAATGTGATACACCAATTCGCGGAACAAATACCCTTTAACTTAAGTTCATGAACATAACTATGAAATTGTCTGTCCACAACTAGGTATATCGGTGCTGTTGAGCGCTTTGTCCGTCGTGACCGATTTATGGGGTAAGGTGATCATGTTGAGCACCGTCATTCATCTTATCTAGTAGCTATTTAACAGAGCCGGCGCCCTCAGATCTAAGCCTAGCCCTAAAGTCTCAAGGCCCTCCAGACAGATTGGAGAAAAGAACTCATCACCTAGCGCCTGGGTGTCTCAAACATAGATGATTTTAACGCTCAGCCTCATGCTGATCTAGAATCCTTCGAATTGGCGCTCAATGAGTATCAGAAAACTACGGATATATTCTGAACAACATGGGCAATTTGTTGTCAAATTTGCCTTTGCGATCCTTGTCCTTGGCAAATTGTAGAATCCTAGGTGAAGACGCGCGTATCCTGATCGACATTTTCAACATTTCGAATCTCACAACCTTGAGATTCTTTCATAGCAGACTCCAGCCTCAAACTATTGAAGACTATTTCACGATGGGAGGGTTGCGACTAAAGACAGTAACAATTGAGAACTCCTTCACAATCGGGCAAACGAGAAAAATTCTGTTGGCTTTCCAGGGTCTAGAGCAGTTTTTATATTATGATAATGTCGAAGAGCTTGAAGAATTGGATGAAATGATGACCGGGGTGCATAACCATAGGGGATCTCTTCGATGGCTAGCCTTCAATGGCCGCTGTTGTATCAAGAAATCCACGATTCTGAATCGCCTGCGTGGATTAATCGTAGGGATAATTAGCAATGTTGTCGAGCTAGCTATATGTATCCCAATATACTTTGGCTGCTCCCACGATCATTAATTTCTCTTCCAAAGTTCTACATTGCAGTGATAAAATATCAGTTCGCAGCAGCTCTGTCTTACAATCGAGACAACGATATTCAGAGTCACCGATTCAAACATCTAAAGCTCATGTTGTGGCAGGCTCCATCACACCTGACCAGCTATCGATCTCAATTGATCAAGCGCCTTTTGAACTTGACTTTGTCGTGTGCTACGACCTAAAGGATTTACTGATAAAAATCTTCACAAAGACTACGATCTCAATTCCAACAAAGATAACGACAACCTAAATTAGTCGCATGGGTTCGATCACATTTTCACGCTCGATCCGGATCGCATGGTGGCGATCGTTCGAACTGCTACTAGCTACGGTATTAAGTGGCTTGATGCATGTTATACAGGCTATACGTTTCATGATTTTAAACTTCTGAAGGCTGAGATTGTGAGACCAGTTGATTCCGACAGCTCGGACTCCGCCTTTGAATAGTTACTTTATCCTTCGAATGGTTTTAGGTAACTAACGTGATTCAGAGTCAGGAAACTGGAGTATTATTTTGTGTTTCGATTGCCTGCCATTCTCCCATTAAGCACGTGTTTTCCAAAAACTTCCGTCCGGCGTCCACTAAAATGAGCAGAACGCACACTTATCTCATCCAAAATTTCCTTGGGACGAAAACCAAATCCAGCCCCTCTAATTGAGTTAATATGTTATATCTCCGAGCCTCGGTAACTCTTGTTGACAAGATGCGTCGGGGATATATTATCCGCTTCTTAGAAATCACCATCCAGCCATTCCTCTTGTTTGTGCGTATACGCCGAGCATTTTCTCCAAGGTTTGGCCTACAAGCGGAAACGATGTCGGCTGCTGCAAACCCTCGTCCTTTTCAAGCGACTTCTTGGGTTCCCCGGCCCGAGAACCCCTTGCAGCCTGCGCTTTGAAACATCGGACGGAATACCGCGAGTTCAGCGTGCCAAGCGCTGACATGTTGACCGGAGCAGCGCAGAGAGTTGGCATGTTTCTATGATCATATGAGGGTCTCGCCAATAATCCCAGGTTTGAATAAGGTTTATTCGACGGAGAAATTGTGTAACGAAATGATCCCTGTCGTAGATATATCTGTAGACGAGAAACCGGACGAGGGTGGATCGGGATGTAAATATTCCATTTCACAATTCCTTTGCTTCGAAATAACCCCTATCAAAAATTGCGACTCTAAAGCTTTAATTTGCGTGATGCCATTCTTCGAAAACATATAAAGCTGGTTCACGAAGATTCGGCTTGGAGCAGATGTTTATCGCCAGGCCACGAGAAACAATACAATTTTTTGGTTCCTTGCTATATTCTTGCGACCATGAAACCAACACTCATTCTCTCCCTTGGCGCCCTCGTGGCGTCAACCTCTGCCCAACAGACGGCGTATGGTCAGTGCGGTGGAATCGGGTGGACTGGCCCGACAAGCTGTGTGAGCGGCTACACCTGCGCATACAGCAATGGTAATAAGCCAATTAATTTCAATTTCATTAAAAGTTCGATTGATATCTAATACATAGCATACACTCTCAGATTACTATAGCCAATGCGTCGTAGGAAGCGCTGCCACCACAGCCAAGACGACGACCACTAAGACGACGACAACCTCGACGAAAACCAGTACGACGAAGTCTAATACTACATCAACGAAGACTAGCTCTACGAAAACCTCTACCACCAAAACGATGACCACAAAGACCTCTGCTACCACATTGTCGAAAACCACAACGACTTCTGCAGGCCCCACAAGCCCGCCTCCTACTGGTAGCTTCACGGTCGAGGGATATGCCCGTGACAATCCGACCGGTGTAGTTTCGGGTGGTGCTGGCGGTTCCACGACAACGGTATCCGCATACGCAGCTTTCACTTCTGCCGTCAAAGGCAATTCCGCCAAGGTTGTCTACGTTAGTGGAATAATCACTCTGACGTCGAAAGTTAGCGTTGGTTCAAATACATCTATTCTAGGTGTTGGTTCCAATAGCGGAGTCACTGGAAAGACATTGAGTTTGAGTAGTGTGGACAATGTCATTATCAGAAACATGAAGATCAGCATGGTTCCTGGAGATGACTTGATTACCATTTCTAAGACTACTAGAGTTTGGATTGACCATAATGAGTTGTTCAATGGTGGATTGTCCAATGGACCGGATTACTATGTGAGTTCTAGAAATCTGACCGAGAATGAATAACGCTAACGACTCTTTTCGAAAGGATGGTCAAATTGATATTGTTCACGCCTCGGACTATATCACCGTTTCATGGAACTATATTCACGATCATTGGAAGGTGTGAAAACACAAATAACCTAGTCCGATCATTTAGAAGGATTATACTGATGTGTTCTAGTCATCTTTGGTCGGCAATAACCCAGACAATCGCTCAGAAGACTTCGGTCATCTACACGTAACGTATCATCACAATTGGTGGTCAAACATGGGAACCCGTGGACCAGGTACTTACGATCGGGATCCATACTTCACTTTGCATTTCTTACTAATAATCCTGTAGCCGGCCGCTTTGGACATCAACACATCTACAATAACTACTACCTAGATTACCACTACCAGGCCATCCACTCGCGTTCCGATAACCAAGTTCTCGTCGAAGGTAACGTATTCAGAGGCGATACCCCAGAAGCATTGAGCACGTACGGACTCGTCATTCCAATGGATTCTCCGAATACTTGCACGTGCGGAGACCAAGAGCTTGATGGATATGCAAACCTTGGCGCTGGTGAGTAGAACTGTCTTTCACCTAAGGATGGTTCCTGCGTTTACAAAAACTAATCTATCTTTTTTAGCGAACGATTGGGGTTCGTCAACTACCAATATCACGCAAACTGGATCATTTACTTCCGCTGGCTATAGCTATAACCTAACACCCGTTGCGAATGTTATATCCGTGGTGCAAGCAGGCGCCGGGGTGGGAAAAATATAAGTTGGAACAAAATAATGATGAGTAGAAAATCTGTAAATATTCTTTCCTTCTCGAAGTCATGGATGTGTATATAATTTACAATTTAAGCTTTGGAAAAGTGGCACAAAATATATAGAAATTTTGAAATTGGTCTGTTCTATCTATGAACGCATCTAAAAATCTCGAACATGTACAAACTCTAACGTCGGTTCCATGATCTAAGAATCTGCTGTAAAATTCTCAAAGACAAAGCTTCCGTAAAACACCAAGTCCATCTCTGATACTCAATATCATCTTAGCTTTATAATTTGACAGGAGCAAATAATTTAGTATCTGCGTAGTCGATAATAACCATCATCAGTGGTAGGAGTTGGCTCCGATGGATTGGATGAAGGAACCGGGTCAGAGATTATAGTTGTAGTAGACACCGTCGTCGACTGAGTCGACGTCTTGCAAACACTTGCTGAAGACCAGCCGACGTGTGTCATGGGTGAGCAGTCACCTGGACATCGAGATGGGAGGTATACAGTCTCGGTCACCTGCTTGGTAGCTCCGATACAGGCACAATCCAAGATTCTATCTTCCAAAATCGTCTCGATCGCACCAGTGCAAGCTGGTTTATCATTGGACTCGCAGCTGCGAGTCATGGTGATAGTAGTGGATGGTGGGCAACTTTGGAATTCGGATGTAGTTTTGACTGTCGAAGTGGTTGGAGGATTATTCGAAGTAACTGGCTCAGAAGGCACGGGCTCAGAAGTGATGGAGGTGGATGAGGTGGGTTTGGAAGAAGCTGGCTCAGAAGATACGGGCTCAGAAGTGATAGAAGTGGAAGAAGTTGGCAGAGAGTTCACATGCTCTGAGGTGCTAGAGGTGCTAGAGGTATCTGTGGTCTTTCCGCCTGGAGCACTGGTTGGGCATGAGATACTGAATCCAAGTGCTCCAGCAATAACCACAGTGTCGCATTTGGAATCTTCACACATCGATGTAGTCCTAGCTGGGCCTGTCATTGTGACTGTGACACAGCCTGGTCCATCGGTAGGTGGGGGGATATCGGTAGTCTGAGGCGGTTCAGAAGTCACAGGCTCTGAGGTGATAGAGGTGCTAGAGGTATCCGTGGTCTTTCCACCTGGGGCGCTGGTTGGGCACGAGACACTAAATCCAAGTGCGCCAGGAATAACCACAGTGTCGCATTTACATTTGGAATCTTCACACATCGATGTAGTCCTATCTGGGCCTGTCATTGTGACTGTGACACAGCCTGGTCCATTGGTAGGCGGAGGACTAGTAGTGGATGTAGACGGCTCAGTCTTGACCGTCACGATCTCACTAGAGCTGGAAGTGGTTGCACCAGTTGTAGGTGGTCTGATGCTGGTCCCAGGCTGGCTGCTGGTTGGCTGGGTTGCACCGGTAGTAGGTGGCCCAATGTTAGTCGAAGGCTTGTTAGTGGTTCCGGTTGAACTATTACCGCCGGAGCAACTAGCGATATACAAGATCACATCGCCAGCACTTTGGGTGCTGGTAGTACATTTGGCACCAGGATTAGAGGTTCCAACTGTTGTCGTGGATTTTGTACAAGTTGAAGATGATTTTCCAGAGGATGTTGTTCCAGGAGATGTCGTTCCAGGCGATGTCTTAATAGAAGAAGACGTAGTTGATGTCGTCTTGATAGAAGAAGACGTAGTCGACGTCGTTTTGGCGACAACAGACGATGGTTGCGAGCTTTGTGGCTTATTATTGCACACGGTAGAAACGCTTCGGTAAGTTTTAAGTATAGTCGAAACTCTAGTTGAAGTGACTACACTGCACTGCTTTCCACGATACGCGTTTCTGCGAGGCCAAATATCAACGGCGGCAACGCCTTCAAAGGCAACGGCACTATATATCGAACCAAGACCGGATTTAGCAAGACACTTTGTAGAACTATAGAAGTTCCAAGCACATACCTTGCCAAAAGCAAGTTGGAGAGAGTTGAAACCTTCATTATAAGGTCTTCAACCAACGCCTAGTAGATTTGTAGATCGGCCTTATTTACGGTGTAGTAAAATACAAGTGATCAAAAGAATGTCCAAAGAAAAATAATCAACGTTAAACTGTGCTCGTAGGAACGAACGAAAGGATCGTAAGTTTTGATTATTTCTCGAAAAAGTTTTATCTCTTGGCCGTTTACTATTTCGTGACGATAGTTATCTTCAAAATAGCGAGGCTTAAGCTGTTGAAAGAGTGACAAAAAAAATGAACTAGCTTGAAGCTTGCGATATCTAAGTAATGAGCGAAGAAAGATATTCGAGGACGAAAGGCACAAGGAACGATACCGGCTTGAGGGAATGACTGGCTGATGGTGATTCTAGAGAACCGATTGTGTGGGGAACATTGTATCTTTATATACACAGTTTCGTAACACCAGCCATAAAAATTAAGGCCCTTCGAATACAATTCCTTATGACTTTAAGGACATACGCCCGAGAAACATTTCTGCATATGCAGCCTCATCGTCATGTCCGTCATAGCGAAGTCTGGGCGACGCCATTTGAATGTGTCGTGATCACCCAGTGCTAAATTCGCGGGCGGACCAGTCGCTAAGAATTTCCTTTCTGATGCTTTGGCGATTCGAACCGAAGAAAATGGTGAGGTCAGTCCCCGTCCTGATTCGACTTTCCTGGTAAAAGCTAGGTTGTTTGAAACCTCAGTCTTTAATTCAAAGCTCAGAGGAAATGCCAATTCACTGGGACCGATCGCTCTCTGAATTCATAGGCATATTTGACGTTGCATTCGCGAACCCAGCATATTCGCTCAATGTTCAGGTGTATCGAATTTCGGGGCTAGCAGTTACACTCAAGAGAGGCTTCGATCTTGCTAGACGAGTTCCCTTTTCGTGTAAAGAGAAGTATGCTGAGCAGTTGCACCCGAAAACCCTCTCGGTCCAAGGTCAAAGAGGTGATATTTTGGATCTGGGCAATATCGAATTACTTAGAAAGAAAACTTGGCGTTGTAACAATTTTCGATGGGCCGTCGAGATCTTTTCCAGAGTAACCTGATTAAGTAAACCTACTGCGGTCCAAGAAGTAATTTTTTTTCTTGGCCACTCATTCAGGAATCTTTAATCCCATCAACCTAAACTGAGAATAAATTAGAGGCTTTAGGGTTTATTATAGCTTAAGCCGCACTCGGGAGGGTCCGAATTGTCGCAACCGCTTCGGATCAAAGTTACCGATTTGAGGAGCTCAAAAGGAACTTCAATATTCATGGAAGTAAAGGCAATCTCCGAGGACCAAATTCATATCATACAGTAGTATTCCATATATCTTGGTGGGTTGGGCTTTGGTTGGACTGCCCCAAAGCTTTTAGTCTTTCCATGTCCAGTCTGGTTGGAGAAAGCGAAAGGAAATTATAAGCGTGAAACCTTTCGGTTACTGGTTAGCGACGAGTAGGTTGTTCGAATTCAAGCTTAAAAAAATTTTAAAAATATACTTCAAGAATAAGGTTGCATTGCAGAAGCAGCTACAAAGAATTGATGTTTAGCCTTAATTTTTTTCCCTGATTTTGCAAATCGAAAGTATTTTTTAACTAAACTCAAGGTTCATGTCGAGAAGGCTTCATCGGCAATAACCCTACCTAGGCGAGAAACAATGACCCCGTAACGAGTCCCGTAACGAGTCCCGTAACACTTACCCACATCCGAGGTCGCAAAATACCACAATTTGATTTGTGTTCTAAGTCTTTTGGGTCGCGATGTACCTAATCCAAGGGGATACCAAAGCCCGCACAGCAGGAATAGGTATACTCCAATCATCTCATCTCAGAAAATTAATGAGACAAACAATTTGACCTTTCTAATTATAAAACCAAGTCGTAGCGCAAGGCGTATAGACTTCGACATGCACGTATCTTCTAGCACTCTCAATCGTGAACGTAGATATTGACAGGATGAGAAAGTTAGTTTACATCTCAAAACGATATGTTAAAACCAATATCGAACTCAAGCCAATGTGGTCTCGTAGTGGAGCTGGGAAAAGCCAATATAAATTAACGCAATCATAATATTGTCTGTGTTTAAGTATATCGACGGGCCTGAAGTTTTCACCAGGCAAACTTTAAAACTCGAAACTCCAAATCACGATTTCCAAAATAGAGTAGCACGGCACGCGCAGCGGCTCTTTCCCCTTGGGCCCTGTAAGACTGCGATGGTGTAAAATCCTTGGGGTGGCCCCAAGCGAGGTGAGCTCAAGTGCCTCTTCGTACAAACACTAAGGGTATATCCGAAAACCTCAATTGTGATAATATTCTCTGATGAAGTTTCGGTGGGGCTGTATGCAGAATAGAGCAGGTGCCAGGTCGGTGTGCAAGTTCGCTAGCTCCCCGGTTCGGCTGTTCGGCACATGGAATCTGAGACGAGCAGTCAACTGTCCAGTAACCGACAAGCCCAAACGTCACATTTTTCTCCTACCATTAATGCTCCAACAACCAAGATTCAAGCGTATATGTTTTCATTCTTTCAATTTTCAGCAAGATAGTTTCTCTGGATTGATTATTGCGATAATGGAGATTCCAGTCACCTTCTGCGCAGAGGAAGATAGTACAGCTTTTTCTACTACGAAGATGAGGGCGAAATTTATTGACTAAAATGGATAGGAGTCATTTAAGCGATTGCTATATAGTGACGTAGAATCTTGTTACAAGCATGAATCTATTTATCCGGTACCCATAACATATAACAGAATGACTTATTACTACCTCACAAGCCTATCAGTTAGCGAGATATCTAGGGATATATTCTCAAAACAGTTAAAGAACATGGTCAGGTTTGACGGAACAATCGCTTACAGAGCTGCTGGCGTGTATACCTATATTCTTGAAATATAATGTAGATACTTAGATATTTACGCTACCCCGGGAGAAGGTAGATGTATGATCTCCTCGGGTGATCGTATACCGCATATCCTAGTTAGTTTTACTGCGCGAAGAAATTCCTCTTCCGGTAGTAAGTCGCGACTTGCGGTGTCAAAATTAAGAGCAGGGGTTGAGTGTTAAGTACTTGAATTCCAAGAATCGAAATTCCACCATATCAGGGTTTCTCAGCACCGAATATCGCGAAGTTGTATTCTGATATCATCTATATTTGAAATTTTCCTTCAGCACAAGGCTGAAGCCTCGGTTAGGAACGTGCAAATACGTCGACGTTCAGCAAAATAGCTATCATATTTCATCCTTCGAGAATCAATATGGATATCCCGAATTTAGAATATCACATAGTCGAATGGCGAAATGCATGTGGGACGCTGGACTGTCCGCATGATCTCACGCCATTCGACATGCGTATAAAACGAGTCTATTCTTCTCTCACATCTCATTCATCATCATATTCAGCAAGATAAATTTCAGAATCAAATCAAGATATAACTTATAACTCGACTCCAAAATTCTTCGTCTACCAATCTTATATTATACCACTTAAATTTACGAACGGATCAAAATGTCCCCATCTGTAACTCACAAGACAACGGAGGTTGGTCTTCATACATACCATAAATCTCATGGTAATTATAATGAAGATATTACTGCTCTTGGTCTTCACTTTGATTTCAATGACACCTTCAAAGCTGTTATTGTGGGTGCCTTGTCAGCGGTTCCAGAGTTTGGAGGACTTATCAGTGACATTGTTGGCGCTATTTGGCCTGATAGTCATCCGGCTGAGCAACCATTGGATCAAATGTATGACTACATCAATCCTTAATGAGCACTATCATTGATCACAACGGGCTCATGAGCTTCGTACCGAAGTCAACGGCCTCAAGGATAACATGCACTCCTATTCTACCGCCATGAGCCAAGCAGAACGTTCGAGCACAATGCAATGGCTTTTGAATCAATCCAATTACATACGAAATACATTCTTCGATGAAGACACCAGCCCACAATCCATGCTTATCTATCTGGCTACGTTTGGTACCATTCGTTTGGGGCTTCTTCGTGAGAAATATCTCTTTTACGAAACCATCTATGGCCAACCGGACGGTAACCCAGCCAAGCGCTCAAAGATTTAACCGACGAAATCAGCAAATTCCAAAGAGGGCAGATGAAGCTCGCGATATTGCAATCCAGTGGCGGTACGATTGCATTACGATTAGTGGCCCAGTAGTTGAGACCGTTGGCATTGGTCTTCACAAGTACACTTGGACCGTGAGGGATAGTTTCACGGGATACTCAAAGCAATTCGCCAAACAGGAACGTATCAACGGTCCTCAATTCCCAAACCAAGAACAAGAAGCCAAGAATGTGCATGATAACAGACAAAAGGATGTCGATATCGTCTATACTGCTGAACTCGATGATTTCTTGGACCCTGCTCGGTTCTGGCCGGGTTTTAACCCACCAGTCCCTGCACCCCTACACCTCGTGTAGTTTGGGACTACAATACTCTAGGGGATGGGAAGAACCCCGGCGGCAACAAAGCTTGGGATGACCGTCAGTTTTTCTTGCAACATGGTCCGATCACGAGCCTCATCATCTACCATGGCGACTGGGTTGACGGCGTTGAGGTCTTCTATGGTGGTGTCAGCTCAGGCCTCAGGGGTCATCGCGCCGGTTTCCCAATCTGTATATACCTCCAACCAGGTGAAGTTATCAATGTTAATGGCGGTACCGTCGGTGATTTTGTGACTGGTTGGTGGGTTTCTACCAATTTGCGCCTGGACCAGAAATTCGGTGGCGGTGGCCGGGCTGGCACCAAAGACAACTTTTGGCCCGGATAACCCTATAACAACCCTGTTCAACCAGGCAATTATCGTATTGCATATTTGGCTGGTAAGGCTGCTGGGAATAGAGTGGACCAAATCCGAATCGCTTGGCTGCACTATGTGAACTAAATAGTGGGCCACAGTATATACAGAACCATACATCTCCTTGATTGTGTTCACCTTCTCCTTTTCCCTAGGTCGCTCCGTTTCATTTTAGTTGAAAATGTATTTTCGAGCCTTTGTATCTTCATAGTCTATTCCTGTTGATTCCAAATATCTCTTGAATATACCAGCTAATAAGAACTGCGAATTACAATTTTTCATGCCTGTTCACACTCGTGGCACATGTAGCACAAATAGGAGAATTTATGCTGAAACGGTACGTTAGCGCCTGTGACACCAAAGCGAAAGGTGTTTTCAAGCTCTCCGGCGAGAAAAGCAACTTTTAGCGCGTTTGTGCAGCCTCGTTAGACACAGCATTCGCCGATACGTCGATGAAAGCTGGCACTGATTTCCAGACGAATCGAATCTGTTCCTCGGGGCAGGGTCAAAGGGGAGGTTTAGAGTTAAGGGGCTGTTTTCCAAAGCGAAGTATAAAATCTTGTACCCATGGCCCAGCGAATTCGCGAATTAATGTACTTGAAGATCAACCTCCTTTCCAGGGCCATGGTTAAGATATTCGGATCCAGTGAAATAGAGCTCGAACCTTACCTCTCATATTGCTTTGAGAAACATTCCCCGGCAGGAACTGCTCATCAATACATTATACTCTATCGACTTCCCTTCTAAGGAAAGTGCCCCTCCCCGTTAAAACGTGGGGTAGGCGCGAAGACGGAGATGAAACGCGAAAAGGACGAGGCCTGCGCGAGGCAACCAACCAACAACAGCAAGACGACAAGAATCCTTTGATCACTATGTTTGCCAATGATAGTCTTGCAACTCGAAACCTTCCTCATGTTTCATCCTGCCTATATCGTCCTTTGTTTCGTTGATAAAAGCGGCAAGTTGGTGACGGAGATGATAACGTTGACAGAAGAGATTCGACAAAGCCGACGAATGAATATGCACGTATACCTAGATCGTAGCCCGGTGCTGCTAAATCGTCTCATTAGAGTATTTGAACCAACACAATTTGACGGCGAATGGGATGTTTGTAGCCTGTGCTATCCCCAAATAAGCGAACTTCAACTGACATTGCTTGCAGGGGTGGGTTTTCGAGACAAGAACATCGACATGCTCGCAGGCAAGCAAGTAGAAGAGTTACATCCTCAAGACTCGTTAGTAGACGTTATTGTATTGATTGCATTCGCAGCAACCGCAAGGCAAAGGTACACTTAACAACTATTCACTAGTTTTCCCAATTTGTGGCCACAGTTCAATCCAAAAGCTAGGCCATGGCGCCAACCGTTAATCTTCTCGATGCAAAGTTCAGCATCGACTGGTTCGAAATCAAAAATGCTTTGTCTCGTAAGCCAACCGCAAGGAAAAAGGTTACTGCTGCCTCGCCATAAAAGGGGGAAGAGGCTAAACAGAAGGACTAGCCGATATCGATGCGAGACATCCTCATGAAACTCCGCATCCGATTGCAGAAGCTAGAAGCTGTTGCACACTTAAGCTTTCGCTTGTCGGCCCTATGGATCTGATCCTGCGAAGCTGACTGTCGGTTAAAGCTGTGCTTACTCGCAGGTACCCATTCTATGAGAAACATTAACCGGAACATTTATCCAAAACACATTCAAAGGATCTTTTAGTCACCCATCTCTCTTTTTTACATCTAGATCGAGCTGGGGTCTCTGTTGTTTTGGCTGCCGCTCCGCTCCGGTATTTGGAATTATAAACCACCGGACGTTTTAGCATAAGTTTATCGCTGCGACATGGGGCCCATGCGTTAAAAAAAGGTACAATCAATACAACGGTCTAGACGTCTAGATCTCAAGAGTTGTAAATCTAATCTCCTATCCGATTTTGAATACCGAACATTGAGCACTACGTCTTTTTGACCTACTTCTACCGTAACTGTAATCTGCTCAATAGTGCTCATGAACTATGAAATGCAGAATCGATGACGGAGTCGTCGTTCGCACAAGCATTTTATTTTATTTTTATTTACCCTGCCACTGGGGTAAAGTCGAGATCCTTGGCAAAGCTTAAAAGCCTGTTTAAAGATATCAAATTTTAAAAGTCATGCTGCATTGACCTAGATATGTACCGAGCCGCTAGAGAAATCGATCCTGAATGCCCAAACACATCCAACCTCAGAGCCTCGGACTTTGCATCCTTTCCGCAGTTTTTTGGTCAACTCAGCGAGCGGCACTGCGCGGCTAAAACAACGGGGTCGTTTTATGTTGATTAGGACCAAAGCCACTTGCCAACAAATTGTCGCCTTCGCCTTGCAATGTTTGCTTGCTCCCTCGTTCAACCATTTTGGGCCTCTTCATTTGAACCCCAGCAGCATTTCGCTCTAATGCAACGATCTGTTGCCTGCATGTTGCTTTTAATTATTAATACGGTAGATTATTCCCGGTCTGCGGGATTATCTTTTTTCTCTTCTCCAACTTGGATTCACTTGTTGTCAATTACTTGTTTTATCATTCATCATTTGCGCTGCGCTGTGCGTAGTGTCGGTAGAATATATATACAATACGCTCCTTCACGTTTCTTCAATTCTTTCATCTCAATTTCTGCTTGTACAATTAAGCATTATCACGATATCCATCGCTCTTATCTTGACGATAATTCCGATTTCATGCATCTATTTTAATAAAATACCCCAGGACGCCCTCTACGCTCGTCATACCTACGAATCTTAAAAATGCATTCTCTTGTCTCAATCGCTGTTACAGCGCTATCGCTGACACAATATGCCCTAGCTGTCCCTAATGGCTACCAGTCAGGAGGTTGCCCGGTAGGTCGAACAGCAAAGGCTATCTATTTCCAAACAAATATGCCAACTAGGAACTCAATTGTCGCCGTGCCCATTATGTCCAATGGTGGGTTAGACACTAACAAAATTAGCACACATGCGACAGGAGGCAATGGAAGGGCTGGTATGGGAGCCAATAACACCATGGCAGGTCCAGATGCTTTGTTCTCACAAGACGCCGTTATCGTCCAGGGTCACGTGAGTTTATGCTCATTTCTATATCGATTAAGTAGTGATGCTAATCTTAATTTCTTGTTGCAGTTGTTGTTCGCAACTAACGCTGGCTCGAATACCGTCTCGATGTTCAAGATTAATCCGCGGGATCCTACTTGCCTAAGCATGGTTGGCGAGCCCGCTTCTACACTGGGTGATTTTCCGGTCGCCGTTGCATACTCTTCCTCTCTGAAGACAGCCTGCGTCCTCAATTCCGGCGCATCAGACGGTGTTGCATGCTACAGCGTCAGCCACAAGGGTCTACAGCCCCTCGACAAGAGCGCCAGAAAACTCAACATCGGACAGACGACCCCCCCTGTCGGCGCAGCCGGCACAGTCTCAGACATCCTCTTCACCCCAGACTCAAAGAGTTTGATCGTTCTGGTCAAGGGTAACCCAGGCACCGGGGCCCAAGGTTTCGTGGCTGTTTACCCAGTAGTGAACGGCAAAGTTAGCGTTACACCGGTGAAATCGAACCCAACTGGATCTTTGGTCCTCTTCGGCGCCTCAATGATATCAAACACCGACATTCTCGCTACTGATGCCGGGTTCGGTGCCATCAAGCTTACGCTCAACCCTTACACTCACCAAGTCGTAGCGGACGTCAAGACCACTATCGCCGGACAACGTGCTACTTGTTGGTCTGCGTTCTCGCAGAAGACTGGGTCGGTTTACGTTACTGATATCAAGATGAACAGAATTGAAGAGATTAGCGCGGCATCTGGGAATATTGTTTCTGCTCTTAATCTTACCAACACCAATTCTGGAAATATCGATGATATTGTAGGAGGCGATTTTCTGTACGCTCTTTCTCCATCAACCGGAAAAGTTGATATTGCTGTTGTGAGCTTGGCTTGTGGACAGGGAAAGATGAAGGAGGTAGGAACTTTCAGCGTCTTCAGCGGAGTTAACCAACTTAGCTCGGGTATTGCTGTTTATTAGAGTTCCTCCAGCGTTTTCCATTTCTACGTTCCGTGAAGGAGCAGTTTTGTACATATCGTTTTGATTCCAGGAATAAAATATATCCTTTTTATGACACTTTACATCTTGTTCGGCTTTAGTCATGTCAAGCAGTGATCGGTATACTTTCTAGTAGGTATCCTCGCTCAGACCCGTAGGAACCGTTCTATCCGCGTTATCTTCCGTCATTCAATCTTATTTCGTGTTTACATCCAGAAACGTTTAAACGCAAATCCGTAATTGTACGAGTGAACCATCATCTTCTTTAAGTCGGGCGGTTTTAGCCAGAGCTCCGCCACATGTGGGGTTGCTTACCACCCTTATAGAAATTCCTTTAATAATATCAATGGTGCTACAAGGTTATATATATACCCCAGACTTTGAAATTGCAAACATTTTATTAGTGCACTTTTTAAGCCGGGAACTGCGGAAACGAAACTAGAGAATGTATTTAATAATTGTTGTTTAGAACATGTTAGAGCTCGGGGTCTAAGCTTAACCATCCAAAGCTGCACGGTTTTAATGTATTCAAACGTCACGATTCATGTAGATTAATACTATAACTGACCCACACATTAATATAATATGCATTCTCATGGAATTGAATAGAATATTCTGTCTTTAGCCTTACCTGTTCCCGTCTATTAATCATCCTCTGACGCACAACTTGGTGAACCCAATGCAATGCCGTATATAATATCATAAAGCTATAAAATATTGTACGATAATTAATCCCGGCTGTGACAAGTTGCAACACATGAGGCGTTCTGGAACTTTGGAACAAAACCCCTTGCATTAACGCAATGTTGCCCCATGCATGTGCCGTGGGCGACATCCGCGAGGTGCAGAAGCTTGCAGATATGGGCCGTGCTTTCGAATGTTTATCCTGGTAGATTATTGAATTTTCTGACTGATCGATCTTGGAGGCCCGACTGTTGGTTTGCAAGGCACGAATGGTCATATATCATATTCCACTAAGAACACGTAGCTGCTGGATTTTGGCGACCGCGAAGACGAATGGAGTCGCTTGGTTTCATACTTGCTCAAATCGATTTTGTTAATTTGAAATTGCCCACGGCTGAAAACAACCAGAGAGAAACATATCGAATGATGTCAAAAGCTTCAAAACAGTTCGGAAGTCGCGAGTAGATAAAATGTTCCATGCGTATATTAATCAGTCATCCCGGTTTCGAGAAGTAATCCTGCGCCAACGCCCATTGGTATCAATGACAATGACATTAGTGTTCGAAAAAATAAGCAATATGCCCCGTCAAGAAGTACCTCCAACACAAATTTTGGTGAAAGGTACTTCTTGGCGGGCATATTGCTTATTTTTTCGAACACTAGGTATTATAGATTCTCCGATATATGCATACCACGGCACAATTACAATGCAATTGCCCAACCATGGGAAACCACGATTCCCCTTTTCGAACAAAACAGACTTCATACGAGGAGAAGATATTTAATGCGAGGAAATGATGAGACATGAAGAAATGAGGGCCTTTCGCATAAAATAGTGGTCCCCGAGACATCTTTCACCTTATTCGAATCTGAACCTCTCGAAACGAAAATATTGATCCGCACGATCCTCTTAGCAAAAAGAGCCGACAGTCGATTATTATTCGAGGGAATGAGAAAGTGGATTCACCATTCGATTGGGCTCCTCTGGGTCCAAGGAGAGAAGCAAGCTTGCTTGCCCTGCAATGCATCTACATGTATGCGCGTCGTCTCGTCTCGTCTCGTCACCCATCTCGTCAAAACCGATCTGTCGGGCTGGAAAGGACGGCGGCTAAAGGCAAGGATTGGAGGTGGATTTGAGCGGAGGGGTTTGAGCTCAAGCCCCTGACCGCGACCATGGGCTTGGGCAGCAGTCGGCATAATCTTACTCGATCGCCGGGTACATACGGGCTTGCATCCGTGGGCAGGGATATCCGGATCAACCACTCGCTCCGCGCTGAGGCGTGATTTCTCTCCAACTCCACCATCATTCCGTTCGATGCGGTCGGCCATTGGGCACTCCTCGATGCAAAGTTGATGCAACGCTACTTGCACTTGATATTCGTAAAGAAATTTCTTCAAAGAAATTAGGTAATTAATTATTGTCCAGGGGAACGGACCTTCCCCCTCGCGGAAACTTTGTGGTACCCACGAGCCGGTAAGGCGAGGCCTTCCATGGCACGCCACATGCATCCACAAAAATCCCAACTCCCAAATACCAGGGCCTTCTAGAAAATTTTGAACCAGGATAAACGATGGAGGGGCAATCATGAACGACGAAGCAGAGAGCTTGAGTACTTTTTTCTTCTTTCCCTTTTCCCTCTGCAACCAATGCAATGTCCATCCTGCGGCGGAGATTACTAGGGGCTCTTTCTCGTAGCTCTGGGAAAGGTCGAGGTGGTGAGGATGTCTGATTTGTATAAAATCAGGTATTCGCGCCAGTCCCAAGGTGGATTAAGCTTCAGTTTTCTCTCACACATGCACATCGCATCGGGCAATATTGCATACTCTTCTTCAGTCATTTCCTTTCTGTTGCTTACGCAGTATTTTGTGTCTCTTTTTTAACGCGTTTAACGGCCTATCCTGATATTTTGTACACTCGAGCACGAACTCATTCATTATAACCAACTTTAAGCTTTAATCTCGAGCTCTCAGTTCCTTCCTATTCGAGAAGAAATATATCCTTCTTGGAAATCTCTATTTTGAAATGGCCGTCGAATGTTCAAGAAAGGATCCTCCCTCCCCTCCCTGTCCGCCCAATCCGCCTCCCCCTAGTCCTGAGACCCACCAGAAGTGTCGTCCCACCTTGAGAATAATAAAAAGTCTCGGGGACCCGCCTTCGCCACCACGAGCGCCCCCACCGAGCCCCACCAAACACTCACTCCCTCACTCGCTTTCCGAAGCAACAAATTTAGAGGGTTTCCCAAAACTTACGGACCTGACGAGAACGCTTGGCGGGGTGCTGGACACGCCGAGAAATGAGAGGATAGATAAGAAAAGGTACTATGAGTACTGTGAAGACGATTTGGATGTCCCTGAATCGCCGCCGGAGTTAGAGTTCACTCCACCGTCCGGAGTACCGGTTGATAATAGCAGGAAGAGAAGAGTCGAGGACAAAAAAGAAGAGGTGTCAAGGTTTGGAGCTTTACTCTCAGAGGCCAAAGGCCCCGGGTCCAAAAGACGGAAGATTATCATGTGAGTTTCGCTCTCCAGTGGAGAAACGTATCAGTATTGCATGAAAAGCGATCGTATTAATTTCAATATTCATATTTTTAGTGATCTGGATGATGCGCTTTTGTTCCTGCCTTCGGCACATGCGGAAAATATTACGAATCTCCCAGTGAACGACTTTTTCGGTGCGCTTTTCACGGAATATGCTCACGAGGATGTTATTCTACGGGATAGTGCGCATCATGTTTTGACTTGCGCATAAGCAGAATACACGACGATACAAGAATACACAAGCGCACGTATGAGAATACATCGGGTTTCTCTCCCTTATTTGCTTCAGGTTTTACTTCTCTCTTTAATTCCCATAGATTTCCTTTTTGGTTTAGCAAGCGTTAGTATTATCATATTTTCTGTTCTGTTCGCTGCTGGTTTGGCAAAATGGTGTTTCTTTGCGATAGTTTTTGAGTTGTCAGTTGATTTTAAAGTTGTTAACGGCCTCGTCATACCATATACCCTTACCGATGACCATAACGGTGTTCACACGTGGGGCAAAAGAAACAAGAAAAGAAGAACAGGGATATATTATATACAAGGGATATCTTGGGCGGCACAATAGTTATTAATATTGATATAAATCCGTACATAAGTTTGCCAATTGTTGTTTATTCACTATGTATATTATATGCTGTATATGGAGTTTTTAGAATGCCTTTCTTTTGCGATATGTCTCACGGGAGACCAACTAAAATTGTAGCTGTATAGGAGATGAAGAAGAGGTAGACATTAACTCATGTATAGTTCCAAAAGTAGACTAAGCTACGTAGTTGTTGTGGATAATATATTGATCAGAATCATCCCATGAATCCATTCAATAGTGTCAGATTCAAAACGTATCCAAATCACTCGCCCGGCAGCAAAGTTGAGTCTTCATTAGCAACCCATTTTTTTGAGCGGTAGCCTAAGAGAGGAGTAATCTGTCATAGCCACTGATAACAAGTTGCGTATCTAATCCGCCGATCGACATCAATTAGATTATGGCATGCATGTTATAGAAGCGAAGCCTAAAAAACCAGTCTGGAGGCCTCAACTTGAGCTAAGTTGCTATTGGATTGGCTTGGTGCCGCACCGGGTTCGCGAAAGGAATAAGCCTTCACTGCATGGTCGCAGTGTCAATATATTACTCGTGGTCAGGCATTTTGTTAGTATATCACTGATCGGGAAATACTGAACTTCTTCTAAGGCGGCCAAACATTTTACTAATATGATTAGCCAGAGTTTTGTGTTAGACGGGTCGAACATTGAATATTCGAAGCTGGCCAACGCCAATCCTAAAACCCGGCTCGTTTCTGACTCCAACACAGGTCTACTGTATGCATCGAAGTCTTGTCCTCGATCTTGACATAGCCAGATCGCAGAAATGCTCATGGTTTTCAAATGACGGAGTCTATTGTATATAAAGATATGGATCCTACAGGGTTGTTGGTTGCGCTTTTACTCTTTTAAGACTACTACTCAATACAGAAACCTATTTTCCAAATTTGCATCTACTCCCAGCTGAGCGAACAAAAGACCGGGCAGACATATAATCATTTGATACATTGCCCTTTGTTTCTTCAATTGAATGCTCTTGAAGCATGGCGTCTAGCAGATTAAGCTTTAAGGGTTTTCGCGAATAAAAAAAGGGCTTACGCCCCATCGACTCAATGGGATGAGCATAACTTGTTCATTACTCACAGCCCATACTCTGCCTTACCATCGAAACGTGCGAAGAAGCAGGCGTAAGTGAAGAATATTATCATAAGTTGCTGCATAGGTACTTGTCTTGTGGATAAAAACGAGTTCGGCACATTCGCATACGGATCTCAAGACTGGAGTAGCACAATGCAACTCAATTGTTAGTTTACTCTCCTTCTGCGCGAAGTCTTTGTCTTGCTATAATGAAGGAATTTAATCAAGTATTTTGTAGTAGTTTCTTAATCGTTAATAATAGGTTTAAGTGTTTCTATCAGTGCATCGTAACACATAGCTAGGTTGCGTACAGTCGGGGTTTGAACGATAAATCTCGGGATCTAGCTGGGCCCTATAGCCTCCCTCTCTAGTTGCAGTCTTTTCATGGAGCTCCGGTTCTCGCGCTTAATAGTTACATATGGCCGCCCGAGTTGGGCCGAAGCTCAGCAAATATCAGCTTTCGGTTATTGATTTGCTTGGCTACTGCTGAGACAAAGTAATCCGCTGAATACTTAGATATATGGGAAGTATTATACCGATTTATAAGTTATCTTTTACAATTCATAAACTTCCACATGGGAGCCAAGCGATTTTCTTCCCGGTTTACCTTGTCGGAGGACCGAGCGTCTGCACATTAAGTGACGCAATAATTACTATCGAATAAACGATACTGTGGAATCTCAACGGAATCTAATAGACGTGACTACTGGACCCGTGGTGGTTTATCCGGTGGATCCACTCGAACGGTCTTGGTTTCGCTCTTTGGGCGACAACATGACCAAAAAAATGGCCAAATATTGGCAACGTGGTGGAATGGACGCCTACATGATGTCCGAGCACCTGCCAAAGTTAAGCGATATATATATATATATATAATTAAGCTTAATTTTCACAGTGCAGGGCCACGACAGGTCGGATAAGTTTTCTTCTATGCCGAAGATTTTAAGTTTTGATTACTGATTAGTTTACTGAGCTTTTATATATCGATATATATCATATTAGATTATCCTCAGAACGTGCTTAAGGAGGTTCATAACAGGATAAAGACATACCGACCCACATAGCAAAGATGGCTTGAGTGGAGCCGAAGTATCCAATGATGTGCGCCGTGAGTTTGGATATCACTGGATTGCGATTCTATATGTCTATTCCTCTTTGCGTCCTAATGGTGTGATTGTCGCCTACGAAATTACATCTAAATAGCCAGTTCGAACCTGGTTCGTCGTGTATCTTGGTATGAATAATACTGGTATGAAATATGCGACGAGACGAGTTACTGGTCTCGCACTTGAACATATCTACTGAGAAAATGACACTACAATCGATATTAATTCTTTTGGTATCAAAATTAGGTTAAAAAATCTACCATGATAATATTTTCTTCGCTTGTGTTTTGTAGATTTGAGGTGTGTCGGATTCAATGTCGTCTTTTAACCTCACCACAAAAATTGGTCATGAAAAAGCTAGCGACTCTTGGCAACGTGCCCTTGGCCACAATGCCTCACCATCGCATCATCTCCGTATCCTCAGCACTCACTCAAATGAAACCTACCAATCGCGCTCCTCTCTGATACCATCAAGCATGGGCTTCCTGGAGCTCGGTCGCCGTTCAAGGCCCGCATCCTCTCGTTCAAAGGCTGCAGCGGCAACCACCACTATCAATCTCGATATCAATATCAAACCTACCAATGATGATGCCTTCGCTGCCCTCGTACCAACATCCACCTTCCGCGCCAGCCCATTCGAACTCCTCCCAATCGAGATTCACCAAAAAATTTTCACTCTCTCATACAACCCAAACTTACCGCTTACCAACCGCTTCTTCCTCACCATCCTATCGTCACCCTTCCTTGTCAAAACCCTGGTGGAAAGTTTAATCCTCGACCGCTCCCTCTCAAATGTAGAATACACCTCTCATCTCGCCAATTTTCTCAACCGCCGGTTCTTCAACCTCAACTTTCTCATAACCCTTGAATCTTCCATATGGCACAATCACATAGCCGAAAAGTTCATATCAAAGTTTCCCTTCCCCCACGCCGTAAACACGGAGGATATAATCAAATTTCCCACGTTCGGGAGGATACACTACTACCCCCATCCGCTAAACCGACCCCTAGAAGCGGATGATATGGAAACAGAACACCTCTCCGCATTAGAATGCCGCGTCATATTCTCCAAACTGGATCTACGCACCGTCCCGTTTCCGAAAGAACGATTGCTACTCCCGCCGTATAGCGTTGAGAAGGTGCGGTTTTTGAAACAGATACTGGAACGGAAGCCGTATGCGTGGATGGGGATTGATAAGGAGTGGTATATCCGCGCCATGGAAGTCGCCGTGGTGTCACGGTGTGGTACGATGGCGTTTATCTTGAGAAAGGTGTTTAATGTTGAGTTTGAGGGACATATCGCACAGCTTGCATTATTACCGGCCGGTGATGGGTTGAGAGGACATTTGGAGTCTGAGTTGGGTCAGTGGGGGGAAGTATCACAGGAAGAGGATTATGCCATGTTTTCGGTGATTGATGCGTTGGAGGGGGATCAAGATAGTTGGTTACCGGATATGGGCGGTGGATGGGGTCGTATCGAGTGTTCGGTATTGGATATGACCGAGGGTGTCAGTTGGTTCAGAGACGAGGATAGAGCTCAGGTTACGGTTGCAGACGATTGGGACAGTTTTAAGAACGGCTTGAGGGTTTTAGGTGCCATCGGGGTATTGGCATGGTGTCAGTGGGGGAATTTGGCGGAGAGGGAGTATCAAGATCGTGGGATACTGGGGGAGTTGAGGGCTGTTGGGGGGATTGAGGCTGGAGCGAGAGGACCGCATATAGGGTTGGTTTACGATAAGGTTCTTTGGGGTAGGGCGATGAAGAATAAGAGAGGGTCGCTATTTAAGTGGCTGTTGGTGCAAGGGACACCACCGGAGGAGATATTTCGGGTTATCTAGGTGGGATTTTTCTCATCCATGCATATGTTTTCAATGGAGTTTTTAGGGCGCGGTGGTTATGGTTTATTCTGCATGCATGGTGTTTATAGAACATGTTTACAAAAGCGATAGCGCGTGTGGATTTAGTCTTCGAGGCTAGTGTCGATTGTATGATAGATAGTTAGGATACGCATGTACTGACGAATAATGAATAATGAATCTGAATAATAAATGCGTTGCCGATAAATTTGTTGATGTCAATGCGTCGATTGCCCTCCTCGGAATTAGTCTTCATGAGTTCAAGCATCCAAATCTCCATTTACTCCAAGTGCAACCGTATGCCTCTACACACAGAACAATCCCCCCCTGCCCCTATGAACATTTGATCTAACCGGTAATAAAAATAATGTCGGGTTCCTCTGACACTTCTCCAAGCACCGAAGCAATAAAAAGCCTAGACAAGTTCTTATGGAACCCCAAGATGGTACGACCCCAAATTGCCAGTAAACCTGATAGAAAACCAGATTAAAAAGGTAGGCGGTAAGGCGACCGGGTTTCTTCTCAGCGTCGAGTAATCGCGTAAACAGCAATAGAAAAGTTGAAGTCTATGAAAATATCGTTCAGTCTGATTCGCACTGTCTTTGATGACGCTTGAAGAAAAAAGAGAAGAAAGAAAAAAAAGGTTGGAAAATTTAGTTGTTTTTTAATTACATGCGCCACGCCAAGAGATTCAATTGAGGCTTGAAAGTAGCTGTGGCTGGTAATGGCAGCATTGCACCGCCACTGATTGCAACCACAGAGCTACTCTCCTCCTCGTCGTCAATAACACCGACCTTCCTTCATCAACCCCTCAACCCATCGTATCGACCCCCGACTGCAACCATGGCATCGGCAATCTTCTTCTTAGATCTCAAAGGCAAGGTGTGTTATATACCCATAATATCCATCCACCAGCGACTCGATTGATAGAGAAACACCCACTGACATTGCTACACTCTCTCGAAACCATAATAGACCCTCCTCGCGCGAAACTACCGAGGCGACATCCCCATGTCCGCCGTCGAAAAGTTCCCCGTCCTCCTCCTCGAAGCCGAAGAAGAATCCTCCGCCGTCCCTCCGTGTTTCTCCCACGAAGGCATCAACGTAACCCTTCCCTGCCTACCCACTCACTTACAACCGCGCGTCACTGAGCTATAGCTGATACATACATACATGTACATGCGTCGATAGTACCTCTACATTAAACACAATAATCTCTACCTCCTCGCCCTCACAAAGCGAAACAGCAATGCCACCGAAATTCTATTGTTTCTGCATAAAGTCGTCGGCGTGTTCACCGAATACTTTAAAGAGCTAGAGGAAGAAAGCATACGCGACAACTTTGTCATAATTTACGAATTGTTAGATGAGATGATGGATTTTGGGTATCCTCAAACCACGGAAACAAAGATCCTACAAGAGTACGAACCGCCGCTCACACACCATCAAAATAACATGATACTATCATCATAGAGAGGGGCTAAATTGCTAACGGAAATATAATAACAATATAGATACATTACACAAGAATCCCACAAACTCGAAGTTCAAGCTCGCCCTCCGATAGCCCTCACCAATGCCGTCTCCTGGCGTTCCGAAGGTATCAGATACCGCAAAAATGAAGTCTTCCTGGACGTCATCGAATCCGTCAACCTGCTCGTAAACTCCAACGGCAACGTCCTCCGCTCCGAAATCCTCGGTGCCATCAAAATGAAGTGTTACCTATCGGGTATGCCCGAACTACGACTCGGATTGAACGATAAAGTCATGTTTGAGAGTACCGGCCGGACGAGCAGGGGGAAGCAAATCGAAATGGAGGATGTTAAATTCCACCAGTGTGTTCGGTTGTCAAGGTTTGAGAACGATAGGACTATCAGTTTTATTCCACCGGATGGGGAGTTTGAATTGATGAGTTATCGGCTCAATACCGCTGTTAAACCGTTGATTTGGGTGGAGTGCGTCGTGGAAAATCACTCGAATACTAGGATTGAGTATATGCTCAAGGTATGCCACTTCTTCTCCTAGTCCATCCGATGACGCTATTTTGGATGTGTTGGTGTATATCACAAGATTCAGTTTTGGTTTTTGTTTTAGCTAATATGGCGATATCCAATCAGGCAAAAGCGCAATTTAAACGCCGCTCGACAGCAAATAACGTCGAAATCATAGTACCCGTCCCCGAAGACGCCGACACCCCACGCTTCAGAACAAACACGGGTTCGGTACACTACGCCCCCGAGAAATGCGCGATCGTGTGGAAGATAAAGCAGTTTGGTGGCGGGAAGGAGTTTCTGATGAGAGCCGAATTGGGGTTGCCGAGCGTGAAGGAATTAGAACCGGAGAGGAAGAAGCGGCCGATTAGCGTCAAGTTTGAGATTCCGTATTTTACGGTCAGCGGTATTCAGGTGCGGTATTTGAAGATTATTGAGCCAAAGTTGCAGTATCCCAGTTTGCCTTGGTGAGTTATACACATCTCCTCGTAAAATTGAATTGAGGTCGTGGTTCGTTAACGGTGTTGGTTGTTAGGGTGCGATATATCACACAAACGGGCGAGTATGAAGTGCGGTTACCGGAACCGACGCAGACATAAAACCAGAGCTATATATATATGGTGTAATGGTTGGTGGGTATAAAGGTGGTTATTTTGGGGCATGCAAAAAGCGTGTTTTGGTGATACACTTTGCTTAATTCACATTTATTCGGACATTTTGTAGTTCTAGTCGAACGAATATATCATCATTCTCAAATTTACCCCTCCCATTCCAAGCTATATATATTCTCATTGCTAACTACAACTAAACCAAATCATTCATTGCATTATCCTACCCTACACTGCACATTCTTTAGCAATCCCCTCCACGACATCAACTATAGTTTTCGGCTGACTCAAGAACGGCGAATGTCCAGCATCACACGACCCGTTGATTTCCACGTTATGCGCCTCTTCCACACCACGTATCATCTTCTCTTGTAGTTCCACAAGAATACCCTGATCTCGCTCACACATCAAATACGTCCCCGGATGGTGCGCATACCTAGGATACGTAACCTCAGTCAACTGCGCTATCGCAGGACATTTGACAAGTTTACTCGCCCAGTATTTCCGTTGGTCTTCGGGTAGATCGTTGTAGAGTCTGTTTTCCGGATCGGACATGGTACACATTCCTTCCTCGTCAGTGGGGATGAATGGTGGGAGAACATCGGGACAGCCGAGCATGGAACCGAGGGATGCGCCGACGGGGACGAGCCATGCTGCTAGGTAGACGATGTGCAGGATGCCGCCGGGGAGGTTTTTGGAGGCGCGGGAGGAATGGGAGAGTGTTGCAGAGGCGGATTGGGTTGTTACTATGCCACCGTAGGAGTGGGCTAGGATTATTATTTTTTTCTGGTCGGTTTCGATTAGGTTGGTTAGGGTTTTGGTGATTAGGGCTGTGTCTTCGGCCAGGCCTATGGGGGGGAGGGATTCGAGGGAGGGGTGAGGGGGGCAGAGGGTTGGGTAGGAGTGGGATGAGAGCAGGGTGAGGAGGGATTCGTAGAAGATGGGGGGGTGCCAGGTGCCATGGACGAGGAGGATTGTTGGTTTTTCTTTTGCCTAGTGATATTATGGCCGTTGAATTGCAAATTTATGGTAAGTCTTGGTTAAGGAGTTTATGAAGTAGAAGGATTGATATTAAGCAGAGCTATAGAATCTTATAATATGGTGATCGGTGGGGAATAGGAGGATATGAGGGGTATTACATGGTATTTATAAATAAAAACAATGAAGAGTTGAAAACATCAACGATAGTTTGAATGAAGTTTTTTGGAATAGAATGAGTCTAAGCGCTAAGCTTTCAAAATGACGTCTAGAGCCTGCCTTTTTGTCGTTGGGATTCATTTCGGCTACAATCCCCAAAACTTAGCCCTCCTCGGCAAATCTCACTTCGACGCATGCATATTATGCATATGCATCTTATGCTGACCACGTCCACCCTCCCCGTTCATTGGACTCTTTAAGAAACTTGATCGCTCGCTGGTAAGAATCCTCAGCCTTTTTCTTATCACTCACCAACCCTCCCACTATCATAACAGCCAAATATCCTTAATTAGCACAATTCACGATTAAAATTGGATAAAAATTGAATAATTCTCTTACGTTCGGGGAACCCATGATACTCCCCCTCATAAAATACACTCTCGATCCTCCTCCCCGTCCCTTTCGTCTCCTCTTTCAATTTATTGATCAATTTGGTCTCCTCGTCCAACAATATGTCCATCATTGGTACCAAAAATAATATATCCGTTGGTAACTTCTCCGCTGGTGCGAGTATGATATGTATCCTCGGATCGTTGATATACTTCTCTCTCTCAGGACCAGCGTAGGAGTCAAACACGGGTAACAAGAACTTTAACGGATCTTTCGTCGGAAACCCAGCGGGTTTTGGTTTCTTCCATGGTGGAATGCGGAGTTCCACAACACCGCACCATGATACCGCTGCTTTTATCTTGCCCGGATATCGCATGCTCGATGCTAGGGTGAGGTTCACACCCGCGGATAAACCTGATACGGTGATGTTGTTTAAATCTAAATTAAACTTTTTAAAGGCGGCTGGGGAGAAGAAGTAGGCGAATACATCGTCCACATCGTCGTGTGATGCGGGGAATGTATACCGCGGTGCACCTCGATATTGAACCGATACCGTCACCGCTCCCGTCTCACGACACACGCGATCTGCGATGCCGGCATTTTGTTCGGCGAGACCGGGGAGGAATGCACCGCCGTGGACGGTGATGTGTAGTGGTCTCGGTTTTGTTTTGGATGGTGACCCTGGTGTGTATTTTGGTTGGAATACTATGAAGCGTATTGAGTAGGTGCCGTGGGTTGAGGGGATGTGGTGGGTGGTGTAGGCTGTAGAGAAGAACCAGGGGAGGTATTTGAAAGAGTTTATAAGGGTGAGTGCTGGAGAGAAGGCGAAGTAGCGCCAACGGTAGGTGAAGGGGACGGGGCGGAGGGTGAGGAGGGTGAAGAGGGATTGGAGGTTGGCGCTGATGTACGCCAGCATTTTTTGATATGATATAGTTATTTCGGTCGATATGAATTCGAAGTGATATCAATATCAGATGGAAAATTTATATAGATATAAATTCGAATGATCATGATGTGGATATCGATATCTGTTAGGAAGATGGAACATGCATGCATTCCACACTTGGAATGTTGGCTGCCAGCAGTGCAGCCTTTTATATATCCTTAATCCTCTCCCAATTTCAAAAACTCGAAATCCAGAATGGGGTATCCCGTTTTAAGATATAACGTTATCGTTATCTTTCTCACCTGCTTGCTGGAAAGGACGAGGTTGAAAACGACATATTGGTCCGGACGCTTGTCGACGCCGCAGCCCGTGGAACACGAAAAATACAACACTGTCCTCGATCTGCGGCAAGGTTTAAGGCAGTCCTGTTGATGACACAATAGGCTCATCATGCACATGCTTCCTGAGATTAACCTTTGCAAAAATCTATTCTTACTAGATTGCTAAACATGATTTAGCATACGTATATATGATTTATCTGATAAAATTCGCAGGCTCTTGCACCTATTCGGTATAGACACGCCCAACTATCAATTATTGTGTAAATTTAAAAATCCCCTATGCCAGCAAGAACACCTTTCTTAAGCCCCTCGAGCATACTCTCCCACTTCTTTTTGGCCTCGTTGTCACTCTTCGCCTTCTCAGCTAACGCGGCCATCCGATCCCAGACCCTATCTGGTACGGACACTAAATTTTGTAATACGATCGGAGGAAGCTTACCCTTACGGCCTCCCAGAAGCTCCTTCTGCAGTTGAGCACCGGTAACCGGTCCCGAAGTTGCTGTTGCTGTTGATGAAGGAATTGAGGTTACTGTCACTGTTGGCGAATGAAGTGGAAGAGATACTACAGTTGTCGATGTAGACTCGGGTTTAAGAGAGCTATCGAAGTCTACCACATTTGTGGTATTTTTAATCTCGGCGCATTCTGAGATCGTAGTGTTCTTGGCCATGAATGTGGGAGGTGGTACCATCATTTTATCGGCATCGGTGGGGACTTGACGTTACGCAAATCTGTAATTAAAGGTTGGGAATGCTGTGGCCGTTGTGGCGAAGAAGATGGCGGAGATGATATATAATGATCTCATGGTGGATGGATATTTGATATTAAAATTAAAAGTGTATACACAGAAACGGCGGCGAGTACGAAGAAGATGGATAATTGGAGTTGACAAGATCGAAAAATTGTGGGTATATGGGTATGTAAAAGCGAACCGGACCAGCCAGGACGAACGCTCGTGACTTATGGTAAGTTGACGAAGATTTAAAAGTATAACCAAGACTGATTTTCGGTGTTCTAACCGATTATTGTATTTGATTTTTTGCATCTGCAATGGCTTCTAAGGTTTTTCTAGACTTGGCCCTGCGTCTCTTCTTGGTCGAGTGGTACCATGGTAGTGCTTTGCTAGACTCAAGATGATATAACCCGACGCTGCTACCACGCAAGCGAGTTTCAGGGCGAAGTCGCGCATTCGCAGGCGAGTTTGGGCTCCGGTCTCGTCACGTTAGAGATAGTTCCGGATCTAGGCGTACACATCGCCTTACCGAAGTTCAAACCAATTTCGAATATTTCGAAATACCCAATCAGAATTGATGCTAGTCATATCCTCTAAAATTCGAAGACCGGTGTATCGGGATTGCTTTCGAATCGTTCGAAAGTACTACTGAATGATATCGAACCCAAATTTTGCGGTCGGAAGCTACCTACAAGGCTGATGTTAATTCGGCATGGTCACTGTTTAAATCCAAGACCCAGGAAGCTTCGGCGGCCCTTATTCAGTGCGTTGTGTTCTCACTATCCAACCAAACTCCAACCTCGGACCAAAACCAAACTCCACGATACACATGATTTTTGGGCCAAGCCTATGATTGATTCACTGAGAAATCATTCAAGACATAATATTAGCAAGTACTTAGCTAGAAGGCTTGAGATGGCGTTACAATACATTACACTCAAATTAAATTTACAGGGCTGACAATCTAAGCGGGAGATAAATCCTATCCTATCTAGTTCAAGAATTCCACTCCTATACTTTGAGTACGTCTAGAATGCTAAAGGACAGAAAAGTCTCGGAATTCGGGACCTAGATGCGGGAAAAGCTCTTAGCTACAATTTTCAAGGAAGCTGAAACAGTACACTGCATAACCGTAGGCTTCTTAAATTCTACTAGATAACATTATACTGAACCGCTGGAATCGCGCGGACTGACAGCATGTAGTCTGAAGTGTACCACAGTCGAAATGGAACAAGTTATATCCCATCCAATGTTACATTTGTCTCACCAACGATCCCAGGTTCTATCCTCGTCTGCTGGAGATGGAAAGTCATTAGCATCAATTGATATCCTACGATAGAGCTCTAATTTATACAGATACAACCTTCGTGACGTAAAAGCAACTTAGATCCCATGAACTAATCGCAGAATCTGGGATATATATATCATCTCTAGGTCGTGTATGTATCTCATTTCTCATTCTGCAATACAACCATATCACATCTCCAATCTATTCATTTCATTTCGCAGGATCTTACCTCTGGCAGGAAGATCATCTTATTACTTCAGTCTACCTTCACAACCAAGAATCTCAAAAATGAAGTCCTCAATCCTCTCCGTTTCTATCCTCCTAGTATCCACCTCCTACGCCCTTCCCTGGCACAACATCATCCACCACAAACACAAAACCTCCACCATCTCAAGCTCCACCCGCATAGTCTCAACCGCTACACCACATGCTACACCTCTCCCTCCAAGCTTGCAATTCCTCAATGCCACGACCCATGGGATTCATAAAAATGACACTAAAGCCATGTACGAGCATCCTTCAAGCGACCTCAGCGACTATAGAAAGGGACTAGCAGAGTTTAAAGCGCGCCACAACTCCACTGCTCCAGGTGCTCCTGTTCATCCGAGAGGGGTAGAATTTTCTGAACAGGCAGGTGCGCCGGGTGATAAAGTGCCTGGAGATAAAGCGCCGGGGAATAAAGTGCCTGGTGAGAAAGCACCAGGTAATAAAGCGCCTGGTAGCGTCAAAGTCAATGGGAAGCCTCTTGAAGAATATCTGAAGGAAAAGGGGCCGGGAGCTAAGTTGTCTAACATTAAGCTTAATGGAAAGACTCTTGAGGAATACACAAAGGGATCGAGGGAGTGGAGAAAGGGAAAGAAGGCAACTAGTACGGCTGTTTCAAGGTCGACGGCCGTTCCAACGGGGATTGTTCGTGGTTAGGGACGCCGATTATGAGCCGGTGCGCCATGAAACTAGTATAGCGCGACATGTACTAAAATAGATACATCTCGTAATCTATTATTTGTATTGCAACTTATCTATTATAATATACATCTTAACTTCTCTACGCATATTTGAGAAACCGTAATTCGTCCAGAACCAAATAGATTTATTAACTTGATATCTAAATCCTCATAAGAATTTACGCATATAAATATATTCAATTAACTAAGAATCACGTGTCCCGGATACTTTGCTTCGAACCCATCTTGAGCGATGAAAGCTGATTCTATATTTGAGAAAGCGGCTTATATATAATATTGAATCAGAAGCAAGATCACTGGAGAGAATTATACACTTAATTTAACCCAATTCAAGTACCATCTTATTTAGCAGTTTGGACAGTCACTCTGAAGCACAAGAGAATTTAAAGAAAAGAATTTAGTGTTATTACTCACGATCTACTCAACCTCCCCCCGCCATCTTTCAAATTCTAAAAATACACAAAAATAAAAAACACAACTAAATGAGATCATCTACGTCGCCGTTGGTTTACGAGACAGTACGGCCGGTCATAGCCTTAGGCAAATTCTTGAAGTCTGGGACTGTACCATTGAACAAGGAATCCCAAGCATTACCCAGCTGAGCGGCAAGGTCGATGCTGGGGTTGTTGGACTCGATACCGGCACGCATCTGCTTCTCGAGACCAAGAAGGCTGTCCCAAACTGAGGCATTGAGCTTATTGAAGAATTCCTTCTTATCGGCGGGGAAGTCGGCGGGCATGTGCTTCATGAAATCTGCCTTGAGGGCAGCACCGGTTGGTGGGAGTGGTGGGATGCTTGGGGCAGCTTTAGGAGCACCGGATGCTGGGGTAGCAGCCTTGGCAGTAGCGGATGGGGCGGCCTTGGAAACGGAAGATGGAGTAGCCGCGGCGACGCTGGAGGCGGCTGGGAGAGCGGAGGCAGCAGCGGCCATGAGGACGATAGCAGAGATAATCTGAGTGACCTTCATTTTGATTGTTGGATGTGTTTTTTTATAGTAATTAAACTAAGGTTTTTGTGAGGTTTTAGAAAGTGAAAAGAGGGAGATAGTACGTGAGAAAGATACTAAATTTTGAGAAGGACCTGTCCTTAGTGAAAGAAATTGAGAAGAAGTGAAAACTAAACTGGACCAGCCAAGTTTTTCAGATGTGAAGAGATGCTTTGGAGTTTTTGTTGTCTGATGAGAAGAGAGATAGAATTTGGATGGGTCTCTGGGTGTCTTATATAGTAATTAAAGCCACCATTTAATTATAGAGCTCAGATATTTGGGGGTTTTAGCTCAATCAGTTTGGTAACGGTGGCAGACGGCGTCGTTTCCAGCTTCGCATCGAACTTCTCACATTCGTTTGATACGTGTGAGCCAAGAAAGGCTGTCTCGGACTGCAAATGTGCGTTGCTAGATGTTGGAAGGGTTAAGCGCAGCCCTTCGGCTGGATTATACCGGAGTTCTTACAATCGTGAAACAGCTGCAGGTGGTCTGGTAGTCTGCCGCAGACAGTTTCGAGCTGGAGCAAAGACGCCAAGCAAAGAAAAGTCGTCGCTTCGTCCGTAGGCCCGCGGAATCAATACTCTCAAGCTTGGAGTTCCGCGGGGTGTTCGAATTAAGACTGCATCTTTAAATATTTCCTCCGGTTTTGGAACTCGAATCTCGATCGTAGTATGTAGTTGATGATCAAAGGTTCATCGACATCTTGCATCTCGTTGTCGTAGGCAGCATAGCTCAACCGCGATCAATCCTGATTGAAAAAGATTGTCTTAACTTACTTTTTTTTGCACGTATCACTACCAAAAAATTATTTTATTTATACGTGCAGAATATCAGTTAGATTCAGGCCATGTGAAGCCTAAATGCCTATGTATTCAGCGTACTAAAACGATCACAAGGAGTACTCCTCGAGACTATTTACTTGGGTATCGGAGACTCTGCTTAGCACATACACAAAATAAGTATGAAGCAGTGTCCAAAGTTATTGCACTCCAATGCCAACAGAGTGAGCGCCAAGACCCATGAATACCCCAATAAAACCTTTCCATGTCGATAATGACTAAAACATTTATTTAAAAAATAAAATAAAATAAAATAAAATAAAAAGTTTCGAAACTTTTGATAAAATAAACCGATATCAAGCTCTGATTTCGTGTCTTTACCCCTGCTATTATTGTGAGAAAAGACTTAATAGCGACGTCAGCACGTGAGTCTCCGGAGACCTGCCAAGACCTGGAGATTGTCAAATCTTTTAATACGGGTCGGTTTTAGTTTTTTGGTGGACATCTCACAACGTGCCCTTCGTCTGCCATCATGGCTGCCATCGCCCTGCACAGGTCACTTTCTCGCCAAGAGAAACAGCGCTCCTGATTCGAGGAGTTTTTAATTAAAATTTATATTTTACTCAAATCAGAAATTTGGTCTAGTAGCAAAGTTTCTTTTTTAGATGTCGCTTTGAGAGAGAATTGGCAAAGGTACATGTGCAGGGGGGTGGCAGCCATGCAACCATGATGATGGCAGACGAAGCGAAGGGTGACTTGGCAGATTGGTGGAAAGTGCTCGGAATTGGTCGCTCAACTCTGAAATAATAATACACGAAAGTTTGGTTTCCCGTGCACTTAAAACAGGCTGTAAAAAGATCTCGCAATGCTTTGGGGATGCTTATAAGCGCACGATGTGCTGTGTTCTCCGAAACTGCTTTCCCTTGAAATCGAGAAAGAGAGAAGCCTATGCAAGACGGCTATTTGGCTGATCTGAAGATCTGATCTGGGCGCAGGTGTTACACAACCCTTCTTTTTATTGTCTTGCCTTGCCAGCCTCACTCTTTAAGCGACCCAAAAGAGTCATGTGCCTTGGGTTTCTTTCTTGCATAAGGAATTCATGAGCTTTTTCATGCATATGCCAGACTATTGCGGCTGAAGCCCCTTCCGAAAACCTTACAAGGCGTGCACCAATTCAAAGCCAAATTCAAAGCCAAACTCAAAGCCAAACCGCGATAACGCAGTCTCTAATTTTGGCATAAATAGCCACCATTTCACCAGACTCATCTGGGAAGAATGCTGGATCAATTGTCGTACAAATTCCCTCCCTCAACAAGCCATCACAGAGTTTAAATAACTTTGATTGAAATGTTAATGATAATGCGTTTGTTAGCTGGATTGCCGCTTCTTGCGGCTTTGGCTTCGGCCGAAACCATGAAGACATGTTTGGATGACAATTGTCTTCGAGGTAAGGAATCCAAGTTACATGGGAGTTGATCAGTGGCAATATGGAGATTTGGGGATAAACCTTCTAACAAGCATCAATCTGAAATAGCTATCAGAGCTTCGGCATTCCCTACACGCCCAGGCACTGCGGACTGTATCTCTTACTTCCGAACAACTGTGACTCCAGCTACCGTGTAAGTCTTTCCCAGTCTATCAATTCGAATATTGGTATATTTTTACAATATTAACAGAAAGGCCCTTCAGCACCTTCTATGAGCATGCAACAGTATATACCAATACGGTGACAGTTCTTGGACCAACTGTCACTGTCACTGTTAATCCTCCTGTTTTGGTGAAGCGCCAGGTAACGGTCGCACCGTCAGCCATCCCGGCGTATGCATCAGCATGCAGCGGATCCGTCCGATATTCTAGTGTAAGGGACTTCGCTTCATTTACGAGCTAATTCCTAATACATTAACATAACCATAGGCCTGCTCTTGCATTGGTATCACACCAGAGATCATTACCGTCCCGGCACCATCGACTACTATCACCCAAACAGCCTCCTTGATATCAACCAAAACAACCGATCCTCTAACGGCAACGGCAACCTCGTTCCTGTTACAACTGAATAGTGGCCCTTATCAGAATTACTACGTCGGTATCGATACTGTATCGGACCCTCCTTTCCCGTTTCTTAAACCTTACAACACCATCGCCTTAGCCAAGGTGTTCACTTTGAGAGCGGACGGAATCCTTACGACAGCCGGGATCCCTATCTGGTCGTATCCTGTGGTTGACATAACCGCTCTATATGCTAGAACTAATCCATTGGGTCCCTTTTTGTCCTGCACGATTGACAATGCCAATTTTATTTCATGTCAAACCGGCGCATATGTGGAATGGGGCACGTACGCCAATGATTACCAGTTCCAATTAGGAAAGCCAAATGCACCTTGGGCAGCCTATGCAGGCTTCGGGCCAATTACCGTCAAAGTGGTTCCTGTTCCCTAAAATTCTAATCGCTGTTTCTAGCATTGATTTCTGAATTAGTTGCTAGTCTTGTAAATAACGATGGTGGCTTGAATTTAGCTATTGATGATATACCCAGTATACTCTACACCCGCTGTTTATATTTAAATAGACGTTAATTTTATTGCAATGATCATGAGCATCTTCTACTGTAGTATTAATACACATTTGCAGAGGTATATTTTAATGTAACACCGTCTACCTAATGGCGCTATGTCAAACATACGTACGGGCCTATCTAGACATTGCTTCTTCAGACCTTGGGCTCGCCATACGGCAATGCTATCTTTTAACATGCTTTCTCAAAGTATTTTGCAATTTTTAAATTCGTCTTCAATTATCGTCTTAGTGTTGGTCACATGTGAAGGATGAGGGCGTATTCACATTTCATGGTTTCAGGGGATTCCAAGGGTATTATACAATTACTTTACGTCGGATCCCAAATTCTAACCAGCCGCAATGTAAGTTCCAGTTAGTTTGGGATGTCGCATTGGATAGCAACAATCTTTGCATAGTAGAGCAGCTTGTCTATGGGGAATTTAGTTTGGGTTCAACGCAGAAGATATTTCTCAGAGCCTGTAGTCAATCCCCTGCCCATTTCGAACCGAGGGTGCCTGTAACGCCTTTATCTGCCCTCGATTAGTCACATCATGGCCCGTGGTCTCAAATCATTACAGGTATATGAGATATATTAATGTAACTGAGATGTTGTTCCCTACAAGGAGATTATCAACATTTACAAAAGCAGCTGCTTTCAGTTCAAAGAAGTAACGGTAGGAACTATTTCGTCGATATAACTTACTCCGCAAATGTGAACTCCTACAATTGGAACATCGCATACTAGATTGCTAGCGCCATCATCAGGCGGCCCAGCTGTCTATAATGTTATTCTTCCAATACGAGCTATTGCTGGGTAGGTTTCTAAAGTATTGGATGATGAGGATTCCGGAGTTGGAGTCATTTATCAGTAAAGCTGTCGTGAAGCTCTGATAGTATGTACTCCTCTTTTTTAATTGAACTATTTATGCTGAACCAGTTACTCTTCTCGGACACGCAAATTCCACGTTTATCAACAATATAGCTCCTAATTGTTGTCCGACCTGCATATCTGGCAAATCTAAACCAATATATTATCGAAATCAAAAGAGCGTAAAGATGCAAAGAGGGCTATATGAATATTGAGCCGTACCATTTTTACGTTGACGAGTCGCGCATACTGGACAGGTCTACAACTCTACCTCGAGCACCTGGATTCGAGGCTAAGGTTTACAAGCGCTGGTATCGAGGCTAGGTCTACAACCGCGTGACAATTATTCGCCATTTCGAATATCAATCGGAGTAGTTGACCGCCGGCTTGGCATTCGCCTGCTCGCAACTTCACACACACGGCAAAAAAAAAAGGTTACAGCACGAATGTCCGATGTAAGTGAGGATGAGACATTGGTCCTAGATTAATGCTCTCATGCTTCGGATTTATGGACATCCAACTTCAGGAATTCTGTATGTAGGTGTGAAGCACCCGGCCATTCGGCAGAAATACGATGGTGACTGCATCCGCTTTGGACTTTGTTCTCGCTTGGCATCACGTTCATTCCTGAGGCTGTGTTTGGGCTTCGCATACCGACAGTCCCACGAGAACTTGCCTATATTATGTTCGTATACCTACTTAGGTACTCAATACATGCACGGTGATACAAGAAGCGCCTGCAATAAGTACTGGCATATTAAGAATATTCTGTATGAGTTTCTGTTCATATTTCACGACGGCCTTTTACCGGAGAGTGCAGGAAATCATGATGATTTTGCATCTTACCTTACTATGGTAAGCCTTTTCCCCCTTTAAAAGCGAGTAATCGAATTGCGGCTGTCGGAATCCCAGTTAAACGAGTGATCTGCGTCATTTCTCTCAGCATAACTACCGGTCATGACATACTTGCATAAAACGGTTTCGTGCGGGTCTCCACCGTTGATCATTATCAAGGGATGACTTTTACCGCTTGCCCCCAGAGTCCCAGTGTGTGTCGTCGCCCCGTTTTAGCCATTGGATCCTGCCAACGGTTATGATCGGCAGCTATACCACGAGCTAGGCCTTTTCCAGGAGATACGAAGCTGGTATCTTTACCCGGTTGTATTAAAAGTCTTGAGCTGCTTCCTCTCTTGTTGGTGATGCCACCGTCTCGCGCCTGTGAAAATCAAGTTACGAAAACAAAGCTTGCAAGGCTACCGATCATCAGCTGCCGAAATTTCGAAATATCTTGCCTCTAGAAGCATCAAGCCTTAAAATCTTGTTTGCGACAAACCAATAAAAATAAATAGAGCGAGGTATCCCTCAATCACGTTCTTGCCCTCTAATATGACTAAAATATACTATCCTGCGTCGTCAATGACTTCAGAGACAACCTTAGATAAGATCACGATCGATAACAACATGCCGTACACGAACCGCAAGTCGTCAACCGATGCCACCACGCCCGCATCCATTCTAACGGCTTCGAGGATTCTCAAGGCCCATGAAGACGCCATTGAAGAGCGAAAGCGATCTCACAACGGCGACCCGAATGTCCCGCAGTCCTTTCTCACGACCCTTCAGGGAATTGGATCGCCAAACCGCGCGGGGCGACTCGCCGCCAATCTCGCCGCGTTGGAAGCCAAGACGAACGGCAACGCAGAAAATGCAACGACCAACGCAGAAGTTCAAGCTCTCAACGCTGTGTCAGTGAATCAGCCATCGACTCAGGAAACAGTCGATGGAAGCTCAACAAAGCCTCATCCCCTTGAACCTGGCATGCTCTCGTACTCGAAAGCTGCATTTGATAAAACTTCTTCCTTCGCCTCACATAAGCACCCGGGCGCAGTCATCTCATCCATCATTAGCCACGGGGATGGTAAATATGACGATGTGAACACCCAAATTATCTCTTCGGTACGACAAGCGCACCCAGATAGCCGTCTAATTCCTGTAGACACCATGAACCTCAATATATTTGGGTTCTGTTTCACAGGTCATGCCGAATTACAGATGGTCTCATCAGTTATCGAGGGTACTGGAGTTTCGACATTCTTTTTCTCACCCCCACCCAGGCGCACGGGAAGCGGTCAGTCTCAAGGAAGGTTCGGACAAACGCCGCAATACGAAGTAGGAATTATCAATTACAAAGGTGCGAGATGGACGGTATACTTTGCAACTTGGGCCAAGGGAATGCAACTCTTCAGAAGAGCCTACATGGTCCATGATATGGGCGGATACGGAGACAGCATCATCGAGGAGTTCGTTCTCGAGTGCGGGTTGTGGAGTTCTGAGCCAAAGGAAGCAATTTGGGTGTTCAACCAAGGGTTTTGGCAACCTGACGCCGCACTGTATCAATCAGTGATGAAAGCTAGATGGGAGGATATCATCCTACCACAGGACCTTAAAGATGACGTATTGAATGATGTTCTCGGGTTCTTCGCTGCTGAGGATACATATAGAGGATTATCTATGCCCTGGAAACGAGGCGTCGTTTTCTACGGCCCACCTGGCAATGGAAAAACAATCACGTACGTACAACCCCCGGGCGTCTTGATCCATATTACCAAGATAACTAACAATGTACTCCTTTACACCTGAAGATTAAAAGCAATAATGAAATCATTATATACCCCAACGCCCTCGATCCCACCATTGCCCGTCCCCTGTCTCTACGTCAAGACCCTCGCCAGCTACAGTCCACCCGAATTTTCAATTCGTGCCATATTTTCAAAGGCTAGGGAGCAGTCGCCATGTTTACTCATCTGGGAAGATCTTGACAGCATAATCAATGATGCCAACCGTAGTTTCTTTCTAAACGAACTCGACGGGTTAGAGGATAACAATGGCATTCTGGTGGTCGGAACCACGAATCATCTTGATAAATTGGATCCAGGTATCATCAAGCGTCCTAGCCGGTTCGATCGAAAATATCTATTCGATAACCCGGGTGATGATGAGAGGGTCCGATATGTAGAATACTGGCGGTAAGTAGCCACTACGGCATATCTATATTTGAAGCATCATTGTATTAATCATGCGTGCATCACAGGAAAAAACTTTCTGATACACCGATCGACTTTTCAGATGATCTGGTCAAGGATCTAGCAGGGTTGATGAAGGACTTTTCGTTCGCATATATGAAAGAAGCATTCGTCAGCACTTTATTGATACTCGCTGGTCGGAGGAATAATAAAGACGGCGGCGATGAATGGGCCGCCAAGTTTGAGGAGACAATCAGGAAGCAGATCAAGCAATTGAGAGAACAACTAGAAGCAGAATGAAACGTTTGTCAGGAATTCTATTCAATTGTAACCCATGTTTACAGCAGCGATTTTAAGAATGTATACTACATATAACGAGTCTGCCCACGTCTCATGTTGATATCGAACTATCAGTCGAAAGGTTATTTTCGAGTTCGCTTGCGACGCTCTCATCGGTACTAAATTCAATTAATGTCGCTAGTGACATACACAAGGTGCAATTGGAACCTGGATACCATAGCGACGCCGTCAGTTGGCAGCCGAATTGCATAGATTGTTCGATTTTAAGCCACTGCAATTTGTTTCTTCGCCCTCCCGTGTGTTTTCACCCCGGACGGAGATTTTGTTCTTCGTTGATTTTCAATTCCGTATGCACCTGAGTCCCTGCATATACTAGCTGCATTAGCTTTACGGGGCGGGGTTACATGCAGATTCTCAAAAGGCGTTGAGATCTAGAACGAGTTGGCGCTGTGTATACTTTCCAATTGACACATAACGTGTTGGGTGGGGATGTGCGTCAGTCGGGGAAGTGCGCCACAACAACATCAAGACGCGGAAATCCCGCGTCGTAGTTCTCTCACCACCATCACCATCACCATCACCACCACCCCTGATACCACCAATACCACTACCACTACCACTACCACTACCAATATAATGGCGCGCACTAGCAAGAACAAAAATGCAAACCGTGCTACCGTAGCAATGGAAGAGCGTGTCAGA
>JAJTUB010000020.1:0-88862 GCA_036971345.1 Dactylellina drechsleri | reverse complement strand
GTCCAAGTCCACAGTTCGCAAAACACCAAAGCAATGGATCCGAAAAAAGGAGTCAGCCCCGGGAGGCCATTCTGGAAGCGAAATTCTGATCGAGATGGCATCCAAGATATCCGAACCCAGCCCCTCGGGGATCGATGACGATGTTCAAATGTCAAATAAACCTACAAGTAACATTTACAACCCAGCACCATGAAGATACAATTGACACAACCAGAGTCTAAAATCTAGAATATCTCCCTTAACCTTTATCAAGACTAGTTGAGAATCCATGGGCTGTTAGTTGGAAACTGATGCAATGCATCGGTCTATCACTCAATCGAGAACGACCACTCCGTCGCCGTGAGCCGTTGGGAAGTTCCAAGAAGCACGTGGGATAGACCTCCTCCAATCGACAACTTAGCGTCCAACAGTACCGTTTCAGCCCTGTCTGCCGTCTTCTTCTCAGCTGTGGTAGTCTCGCTAAAGGGTTTTCGAAACCACAGCTTGGTGTGGGTTGCATCAGAGTAAGTGTTAGCCACAGGTCTCCTCTAATGCAGCTCGAATCCACACAACGCAATCCAGACCATTCTTCATGCGTCGTCTTTCGTCGCTAGATTGTCAACTAACGACAGCCTCAAAAGCTATCATGAGATGAAGGTATCGGTACTTCCGGTCTGTGGTGTTGAAATATTCAAAGTAGCGCAACTTCTAGAATGAATGTTTTAACTAATAGTTGCTATTTGTAATCAACCACCACGTTTGTTTGACCCAAAACGAGACACTACTACTAAACTGTCCTTACGTCAGGACGGCAGGACGATTACTAAGTTGTGGAATAGAGTGCACGGCTAATAACAAGGTAACGAGCAGAACACCAACGAAGATCCAAAAGCAGGGATTTCCGTAAGAGAAAAAAAAATTTCATTTTAATTAAACCAAATATTTACTTGTCTCGGGCACTGATCCTCCTCAACATGCTCGCTCGGAAATGTTGGTTGTTGGCTGAATGGATCGATCTCGATCTCGATGGTGAATTAAACGAGTCGATAGGGTGGAACCTTCAAAGGATGAATTTAACCGGTAATCTGGTTAATTGGGGTCCCATTAGATTTGCAGCTTGAGTACAAGGTTTCTACATCTCGAAATATATCGGACCAGGAGTAAGGTCGAATTAGTGTAATTTGCCATGTGGGACACCAAATATAGCCTCTGCTATGCGAGCTCTTGTGTCTATCCAGATCTCCAATTTTGTCACTTCATTGCTTGATTCTTCCGATGCATTGATAGACTATTCACTAGTAGAGCGCAATCGTCTGGTCTAGAAGATTTGAGAAGATTTAAAATTAAGAAGTCTAGGCTTTGGCGAGGCTTGGGATTCATACAAGCTGGCTTATGGATTATTAGACCGAGCAACTCTAGATCTAGAGAGCCCGTTTTTGTCTAACCGGTAAAACTTCAGTAGTTTCCAATATTTTGAAGCGATACATTCAACCGATTTCTACTCCGCTTTTCTGCTAACAAATCCACTCGGCTAAATGAGGATACTCCGGAAATAGGACGCCCAATCGGAAGGGATGTGGCGTTATGACGATATTGAATCTGGAAGTAAGGCTGATTACCTTCAATTCGTTAAGTTGACTCGAACGCGACTGGTTTTTTGGGGATTTTTACATTCCTGTGCCGAAAGCATCTCGGAAAGTCCAACTATTCTCTATGGTTTATTTCCGAGCCATAGGCACTGTTGGGCTGCGGAACGGTTAAGCTTTCGAATTGCAAGGTAATCAATCCCGTTTTAGTGGAACATAACGCTTTGGCGAATGAGTATTGCAACATGATAGATCGAACCGTGGTACGGGGGTGTACACGTGCACGCTACACCCGCTCGCCGTTTTGTAAGAACTGAACATCTGGTGTAATTGCATTAATTGTACAAGTGTAGAAGAGTGGCGTACTCGAACATGCCTTTCACAATCTCGAGGTCTACACTGTGTGATGGGTAAGTTACGCCTCTTGTAAGTGGCGTTTAGGTATCTTCACGATCACTGAAGTGCCTCTGGACCCAAGCTGGAGGCTCAAGAGAGAGCGATAGCGTACAAACCCGGGGCGGATTTAGTTTGGTTTAATAAGAAATCACTGGATTTTTACTCTATTTTCATTGTTTTGGTGTCCAATTTGCGGTTGCTAAGTTTGTGGATGTGGGTGGTGAGAGGTACTTCTGAGGTACCTACGCTTGGACGTACATGGGGCATAACTTTGGCCTGACACGGTGTAATTGTGGTGTCACATTTCCGAGAGATATCTCGTCCGAGATAGAAAGATCACGAGCTGCACCTCGATCGGACTGCCAACAAGTTGGAGAACGTGCGTCGGCATAAGCGAGCGCTTTGTCTTGTGGCGTGCATTTGTTACGCGGTATGAAATTGAAAATTAAATCAGAAGTTTCAATTCTTATTGCGCTGCATGTTTGTCTTGGATCTCAATAGTCTTGAAAATTCTGAAAGTTCAAGTTCATTGAGCTGAACGTGCGCGGCCGCGCGTCAAAAAATAGCAATGGTCGAACTTGTGTGAATGGGAGAGCCTTCAATTCATGGGCGTGTTGAGAGGTGAAGTTTCAAACATTCACAACTACGCATAAATCCCTCTTTTGTGCCTCACGGCACAGATCCAGAGCAATCTGTTAAACCCGCCGTGCCACAACATACGCTGTGTAACCCGCCCTGTTGGTATGATTCGCAGATTTTCGGAATATTGGACTCTCGGTATTGGGGAGGAGATCGGAGTAGTGAGCCAGTCGGATTCCTTTTCAATGCTGTTATCGATTCCATCGCCTTGAAGATATCGGATTCGGCAATCTACGGGGCTACAGAATAGCTACAGGGTTCTCTCCCTGCTGCGTCTCACAAAGGGAGCTCGATTGTTTAAGCCTCGTTCAGTTTCCTGGCTGTCATCGATGGAGTTAAGCAGAATTCACTTGCCATGCGAGATGCAATTTTTTTTTCACGTTCACGTTCAAGCAAACACTGCCTGCTTGAGAACACAGACGAGAACTAGATGTCTCACGGCGATTTGAAAGAAACACCAAAGACAGAGCGGCGAAGAATTTCCGTTCGAGATTTTGGATGTATTTTCTGAGGGATTTCGATTTCCTGAGGCGTTTTTTGAGAGTGCCCCGACGACGCCACGCTGAGTTTTCCGCAAAGATTCCATAATTCTTCCATAATTCCAGCCAATCGGGAGCATTGCCATCTGCCAGTCTCAAATGATCTCTCTTCCATGTGAGCGGCGCGGCTCGCCTTGATCGTACCTCTCTCTCGGCTGGTCGGCCGAGAGAGAGGCGTATTCCTGAATGGTGAGCCAGTCGCACGAATTCCGATTCTGCTCAGGGTGTGCAGTTAATATCGTCAACAACCGACAAGAAAATGTGATACTGTAGCTGTCATATTTCGAAAGCCATTGTGTTCCAATGTTCATATGACTATCTTGGTATTAGCTCAGTATTTTGTCCTTGAGGCTGGACTTGAAACACAGGAAGTTGCCATTTGCGAGCCCTGAACGAAATTGATACTAATATTATTACAATTGTTTTCTACCTGAGCCACCACCCGGTCGATGGGCCTGAGTTCTCCATGGATCCAACAAGCGTGCCGAAAACAACTTTTCTCTTGGACCGTCTGCAGCGTGTTTATTTTCTGGTGGAATTTCCAGGCACACCTACCGCAACTGTGGGCCCAAAAGGCGGATGACTATGTGGGGCTCATCGACGCACTGACACCAGCTCCATGGATTTCGGGTTGACAAGTTTTTCGTCATGCAAAAGAGCGGAGGTGTCCCCGTGCGGAATTTAAGGACCACCCTATAAAAACTGATTGGCTGAATGGTCCTCTAACTAGCGGCTCTAGGCGAGCTCTAGTTTCTCTCGAAGACGATAAAGGAAAGAGGAGAGAGATCAGCGAGACAAGCTCTCGGGCTTTTTTACTTTGGCGGGCGTGCTGCACGAGATGCCCTATATGTCATCTACTATAGCCAGCTCATCTATATGGATACCGATATAGATGCGGAGTAGGCAATAATATATTCGGCAGGCAGACATATTGACTATCGAACATCGAGTGGATTTTAGATTTGCAATTTGGTAGACGATAGTATTGAAAAGGCACGAAAAAGAGTCGGGATACTGTTTCCCTTTGATTTGAGAACTCCGTTCCAATTTGAGGATCTATAATTAGTGTCTTATTATCATTAGTCAGACCTGATACACCAAGCCGTACAAGTGGGGGCGTCCCCGCGTTATCTTCGTCCACCACGTGTTGCCGATTGCACGCTCTTACAATGTCCTTCACAATGCATCAATGCATGCTGCAGGCTCTGAGATATGATGCAGAATTTTCGCTCCTTCTTCGCTCGAAATCCTGGAACCTACATCAATGGAAAAATCAAGGACGCTGCATGAACAAGGAGAGTGCAGACGAGCTCATGTAGCACCTCATGGGCTATCCAGTTCTCCGGAACCTGCTCTCCAATCGCAATCTTGGTTCGCGAAACGAATACTCGAGCCCTGAGAATTCACTCGCAAAATATTATTATGTCGAGCCGCTGGGAAGAAGAGATAATCTCGCAAGACAGCGCAAATTTTAAAATCTAGAGCATCTCCTCAGGCTCATCATCACCATCGCTTCACTTCCCGGATCGCATCTTAGCTTGTCGAGTTGGCAAAGCGGTACCATCAATCCACGCAATTTCGGCAAAGCGTTTCCCGTCAATCTGAGGGAAAGTAGAGAGCTTCTTTCCATCCGTTTCTCGGACAATCTTACTGGCCATGTTTCTGATGTGAAATTGGGTCGTACGTGATAATCGGTACACGTTGAGAGGGCAGCCTTGGGGAAGGCCGAACCTCGTGGTGTATACGATAGGTCGAACTGATAACATTCACTCTACACTGGGACATCACACTGGCAGCCACGCTGGAGATAAAGAGAGACTCTGGCTGCCTTGATGAAATAATTGTCATTGGGAAGAACCTGTCGAGAAGGGCGAGGGTGGCTCAGGGGGAAAACGGTTGCGCCAAGCATTCAACACGGACCCCGGGTCTCTTTTCATGCTGCTAACCCGAATCGGACCGGATGCAGTTCCCCGACCCACAGAAATGTTTGATAACAGCGGAAAATATAACGTGGGTTTCGAACCTACGGCTCAAGGGAGGGAGTGGGGTTCTGTCGACCCGTTGGTTTGGATAGTCCGAGGTCCGCGATCGTTGGGATAGGAGATGAGATGAGATTCTTTTCTAGACGCTAACCTCGGTGAAAAGTCTCAAGCTAAGGAAGCTTCTCTCGTTGTTCATGAAGATCGAACGGTGGGATGAGAGAATTTCAGATCTTCGTTGGCTCAAGAACGATGGCTGCTAGACAGTAGTGTCCTGGCTAAAAAGACGCAGTGTGATCAGCTTTCATGGATGAAGACGTCTTGCGTTTCTGAAACTGGCTTCGAGCGAGCACAGAAGTGGTTGTGTACGCAAACCCGTGTCAGCCAATATCTCGTACGGGCTCGAATATTCGTACCAATACCTTACCCGGTGTGCTTCGTACGGTTAAAAGCATCCATCGTGTTCGCTAAACGAGAGAGAGAAAGCCTTCTCGTCGAATCCAGAACAACGACGCTCACTCACACAAAAAAGGGTTCAACAGTGACAGGAAATGTCCTCCGGGCTTGACAGAAAAAAGAGTGTGGGAGGGTTCCCAGAATAAAGGAACCTACCACACCACCTCAGGTTCCTCCTTGCAGGGATCCGAAGTAGAGGAACCACCAAAGCGGTCCCGACAGATTGGAACCCAATCAACCCGTGGTTCCACCCATGACCTTGCCCAAACTGCATGAGGAATAGTCGAACATTTGGGGAAGCGGGAACACAGCAAAACAAAAAACTCTCCAGCGGTGTCCGAAAAGCAAATATTGTGCGTTCAAACCTATCCCTCAAATTGGCAGCGTGGTCACCAAAACGATGTCTTTCTACCTGGTCCATTTTTGCCTTTTCCTCTCTTGCCAGGATTATTATTTTTTTTTTTTCCGGGTTGCGTTCATGGGCTTACCCCTTCCCCTCTTCCAAGAACCTGGAGCGGGCATTTTGGTGGCTGCGAGAAGGACCCAAAGGCCGGATTCCTTTATATCCAGATGGATCCGACTGCCCTTTGAACTCTTCCATCAGAATTCTTTTTCTCGGCCACAAAATTTCGTGATGAGTCTACAGTATATCAAATTGGTTTACACATAAGAGAGGCAAAGTGGGACTTTAGGAAATACCAACAGGGATATAAACGGAAATCTTCAACAACCAAAACCATTCACGATGATTAGCGGACCAGATGCTATCAAGTAAGTTACGAGAGCTCCAACAGGAACGTCTTGAACCTGTTCCCGAATCACAATCACATCTATTCGTCTATCTGTGGAACTCCTCCCAAAACTAACTTGATTTATCATTAGGTTCGAATGGGGCATGCTGGGATTGACCGTCCCTTTTGTGCTCCTTCGATTGTACTCACGCTGCTGGATCACTCGTAATGCTTCCTCTAGTGATATAGTTGTTGTCTTGACTTGGCTCTTGTTCGCAATTGGTACTGGCGAAGACTATGCCACTTATCGACTCGGTTTCTTCAAAGACAGCCACACATACACTCTTGCTCTTTTAAACATTTTCCCAAATAAAACGGCTCTTGTTGAAATTCTCAAGGTATGTTTCCATGGCAGGATATATTATACGCGTATATACTCGACGTATTCTAACAGTTTCTAGCTATCCTTCTCAAGTACCATTCCGTACTATGGTGCTTTGTGGGGTGTCAAGCTTTCTCTACTACTTTTGTATTACAAGCTGATCCCCGAATCGATCCCAACCCTTCGGTTCGCGTTACACATAACTTCGATTGTCGTCGGGGCTTCGTTCCTGGTCGTCTTGGGCCTGAACATATTCTGGTGCCTACCCGTTTCTCGAAATTGGAGTGTTGACCCGGCTGATGCCTGTTTCGCGTATGCCGCTTATGTGCCATACTTCGTTACGGCTGCATTGCATCTCATCACTGAAGTCTTGTGTAAGTGATATTTAATACACATCAACATACATGTGAGAACGAGGAGCTAATGGTATAAATAGTATTGATCCTTCCATTCCCTTTACTCAAAGTTCTCAATCTCACACCACGAAAACGCGTGGAAGTTGGTGCTTTGTTTGCACTGGGAGGACTCTGTATTATCTTCACCATTGTTCGTGTAGCCAAAGTCGGCATCGCGGAAAACGTCGCAACTATTGGCATCTGGAGCTCTGTCGAACAAGCCACTGGCATCATCATTGTCTGCGCCCCAGCTCTTCGAGGTCTCAACTTTCAACCAATGCTACCGTCTCAAGTGGATCTCGAAAGCGGCAACCGATCTATTCATGGCCAAGGGTGGTGGACGGCCGGACGCGTCACTCCAAAACGAAGAGATAGCGGTGGAGCCCACGAAATCTTACCGAAAGCATTTCTCCGATTTTCAAACCCGGGCCCATCAGACAATGCATGGGAGTCCCTTCCCGACAAGCAAGTATCAACCGACAACGTCATCCCTCAACGGCTTGCGTCGGCCGACCTTTCCTCCTCAGAATCATGCGAGGAACTTGAGGTTGCAAAGCCAGAACATGCGGCCCAACCTCAAACAACCTGAATATCGGACTGGAACACACATTTACACACACACTAGTATTTCGTTTTACAATATACACACAAAAAGAAATCACGAAGGCTACGATTTAAACGATCATTTTACGAAACTCGCATAGCGTTCATTGTGATATTTTTGCATACGTACATGCCTCACTCACTAGGGGCATGTAACAACATTCGACCATTTTAGGTTGTGCTCCAGAGTCGCCATTGCAAATGATCTCTACGAATGAGCGAGCCTTGCCCAAAAGGAGACATTTAAGGGTTTTTAATATGCCTCAGCAGCCGTCAGATCGCTTCCAGGCTCATACAAACCGAAGCCTTAATTAGCGATCCAGCCTGACCAGGCGATCCTATTACCCAAGCGATTGAGACTAGTAGGTTTTAGTCTCTCGCTAATACATATTACCATGGAAGGAGTTTTTTGAGGCTGATAAGGGTCATCTACCGGTACACGAGTTTTAAGATGGCCGGTTAAGGGATAGATCAAGGAGTATTTTTTGGCCATGGGATTAAATTGGGAGTTATTAAGAATTTAGTTGCTTTAAGCTTGGAAAAAATTGGCATTCGGCCAGGAAATAAGTTGGTGTCTTGGTTTCAACTGTCCAAAGAAGGACGATACCATTTAGTTAGCTCGAAAATATATTCATGTAAAAACAAACTCACGGTTGCCGTGAATTAATATCACCAAGATAGTCTCTGGACTAGCATGTATTCTAGATTAAAAGGAAATAAAATATAATAAAACAAATTCTACCAAGACTCCTGGTTCCGCCCCTCTCCCGCTCGGCAAATTAATGATGAACATCCTAATCTCTCGGACGCCAATTCCGACGGGCGACAACCGCCTGCCTGCCTGGTCTTAGCGTAGTGTCGGTGCACCACTCATAATCCAAAAGCATCTTTCCGCCAGCTCCAACGTTACAATTTTTTGAAAAAATATTTTCTATTCTCGTACGAGCATTCCAGCGTAACCTTGACCAGTAGAAGCGCACATGGACAAAACACCAACATTACCTCCCGTCTTTTGCAACCCGTTTAGGAGTGTCGCTACTATTCTCGCACCCGTTGCACCTAGCGGGTGACCTAATGCGATAGCTCCACCCATAGGATTTACCTTTTCCGGATCTATACCAAGCTCACGAATACAGCAGACACTCTGAGATCCAAATGCTTCGTTAAGCTCCCAGACATCGACTTCAGATTTGTCTATGCCGGTCAGACGAAGCAACTCAGGTACCGCAACAGCTGGAGCTATACCCATTACTCGCGGACGGACCCCCATTACCGTTCCTTGTATATACCTCCCAATCGGCTTGATTCCCAAAGCATCTGCCTTCGCCCGAGTCATCAGCAGAACCGCAGCGGCCCCATCGGATATCTGTGAAGACTGCACCAAATTAGCTTTTCAGAAGCCTAACTTAGGAGAGCCTCAAATCTGATACCCACGTTCCCCGCAGTTGTCGTCCCGTCCGCGGTAAATGCCGGCTTGAGAACCGCTAGCTTCTCCATCGTCAATCCCTTCCTGACCCCATCATCCCTCCTGACAGTTTCCCGCTCTAATTCTACCACCTTTGCATCATCGCCCTCCCCTTCCTTTACGACCCTCCTGGCGGATACCTCTACAACCTCATCCTCAAACCATCCCTTCTCCCAAGCCTCCCCTGCTTTCCTGTGACTTTCCATCGCAAATCTATCCTGTTCCTCTCTCGATATCCCCAACTCCGTAGCTACATTCTCGCTCGTGATGCCCATCGGCATCAACACATCCCTTGCATCTTGCACCTTACTCTCCTTGCCGATATACCCCGCCACCCGCCATGGAATGCCCCTATGCGGGAAGTAATCCAAGCTCATACTCTCCGTGCCCGCCGCGATAGCACAATCCAGACCGCCATCCACGCCGGATTCTGCATTCGCACGGATAGCATTCGCGAGAACCGTCATCGCGTACGCGCTGCTACTGCATTGTCTGTTGATAGTGGCAACTGTAGTGGTACTGGGGAAGCCCACATGTTTGACAGCTGCAGCGGAAGCCTTTTGTCCGCCTAGGGTTTGAAGGACAGCGCCGACGAGGACATCTTTAACCGCTGCTGGGGGGATTTTTGTGCGGGATAGGGTTGCAGAGAGGACGGATGAGAGTAGTTCTTCGGGATTGGTGGATGCTAGGGCACCCTTCACGGATCGAGTGATGGGAGTGCGTAATGCTGATGCTATTATGATGTCTGCGGGGTTTTTGGAGAGGATTGCGGGGAGACCACGGGGTAGCGGCATGTTGTAAGAATTGAGGGTCGATTGGAATGCAGATGAGAGTTCGGTCAGGTGTGTCCAACTTTGTGAGTTGGTTAGTGAGTAAATTACGTTAATATCCTGCCGCTGGTACCTATATGGGTGAGCCTCTTGGCTCCGAAACGGAGAATCGCCATTCTTGCTAGGAACTACGGTGCAGTTGCATACAATTCGAGGGAAGGTCAACGTTGGGTTGGCTTCGGCAAGCTGCTTCTTTTTCGGCTGCAGGTTTCGGAAGCTGGCAGCGGAACCTCACGGCAACACACCCACATCATGTCACACTATGCGGGCGTCGCGGAACGAAGAAAAAGTTGCACGAATGAAAAGTGGGAATTGGATCGAAGATGATTATTTTCGAAGTTCTAGAATTCAATTGGTAGATTCTCTGAGGATTGGTCTATTTTCATATTTTATTAATCGCTTGCTACTGGTACTCCGTTCTCTAGCTTTGCCGTGTTTCCCAATTTGTGCAGTGCCTCCTTGTCTAGTTTATTCTTCAATTCTCTACCCTCGCTTTCCGTTGTGAGAACAAAATTCCATTTTAACAAGTGGTCACCAACTTTCATGCCGTATCTTTCCGCCGTGGCGTAATCTGTGATGCTGTCGATGTCTGTTATCAAGCTCGATTTCACACCGAAAACAGCGTCTGACGTTTCATATGGATCGCCGCGAAGATATAGTGCACTGAACAAGTTAATGCAAGGCCATCATTCATTATTTTGAGGACGGATTGAAATGGATATAACTAACGTTATTAATTCATCATAGCCGGCCTTTTGGAACTTGAAATGCAAGTGAGCTGGGCGATATGAATGACGATGCAAAGCTTTCAGCATCTGGCCGACCGGACCTGTATCCCTTCTATTAGCTAAAACAAACTCTTCAGGATGTTCAAGTCGAATGATGTAAAGCTTAGAACGTACCATCAGTTGGTATCGGATATCTGCAATATGATATATTAGCTCACCAGCCAACATACCGACAAGAAAATCCAACGGTACAGTGTTTGTTGTAACTTACGGCACCGGCTTGATACATTTGAACCAGAACCCATCTTGCGTACTCTTCAATATTCCCCGACAGTCCGGTCCAGTTCTCCCAGGACACTGTGTGTCATAAAACCCATCCCCATCCGTCTCCCAAACATCGATAGTCACGCCTTCTATCGCCTTCCCCGCCGTATCTTTCAAGGTGCAAAGCACCAACATCGGCTCTCCCTTACCAGGACTACAGATACTCTCGCCAATCTCAAAATGCTCTGCATCGTGCCTGTGGAACGGGCCTAACACCGTCCCCTCAGTCGCGCCTGGTGGCTTCGGATTACTCATTCCGTCTACCAGAACCGAGAGACCTAGGGTATCCGATAGCAAGATGAATTCTTGTCGGATATCATCACACTTTTGACCGACGGCTGTTAGGAATTGGATCGCTGCCATCCATTCTTCGGTTGTCAGACGGGTTTCGCGGGCAAAGTCGTGGAGGTGGGTGACAAGACTCGTGAGGAGGTATTGGAGTCGTTTGTCCGGTGATTGGGAGTTTATGATGTGTACGTTTTCTGTGATGTTTGAGTCCGTGAGGTCCTTCATGGGAGGAATTGTAATGTTTGAGGGATCCATTTTGTTAGTTTGTGGATTTGGAGTCTTTGATGAATTGATCGGATATAGAATCGGAAGAGTGTGAGCCGCTTTTAAGTCGCGATTTAGGTTGGATTTGGGATAATCAATAGTAATCGAGTTAGGAAGAGGCCGTAATTAAAGAACCGTTTCTCAAAGACTGTATGTGGAGGTGTTCAATATCGAATTGACCGCGAATGTTATACCACTCTGAACACCGGACGGTATACTGAACGATAGCGAATGTCTCAACTTTCGCCAACGCGAGGAGCCTGGGCAGTCCGAGTGTCTGCACGACAAATATATACTCTGACCAACCGCTCAGCTCTTGGATTTTAGTCAGCGATTCCTCCGGATGTTTGTCATGCTGATAAGCCTTACAATCGGTGCTAGTATGCTCACGTCCTGTTGAACTCTTTAGGCTAGGAATGACGTCTCTAGCCGAAAGCACCTGCCGGGATGCCGAACCGAAACCGGGGGTCTTTCGGTCGGAAATAAATTTCATGTTGCACAGCTCGCGGGGTGTGCAGACAGACGGCTCAAACCGAGCGCCAGCTTGCCCAAAGCTCTCGGAATTCTGAACGGATTTGCGACTAGCGTAGCGGCGTTGGGGGCCCAGCGCATTTGAGTGGCTGTTTAGTTTAGGACAGAAGATCGAATGGACCACAATCCCTTGGGTTGGGCTAGCAGCCGTCGCACTTGCAATGCGGTTCTGGATTCCGGGGATAGTCGAGGAAGAAAAAGAGGAGGCAGGGGGTGAGGCTAGCTGAGGGAATCAGTGGGAGAATTGAAGCGGGCTACAGTGCCAATGACTGAAGCCCGCGTGTGAGCGCATTGAATAAATACTACAAAGCAAAGTTTTCTGCGGCATAACTTTGCGCACTCCTGCATGAACCATCCTTGTCGTCCCTGTTTTGAACGGTAATCTACCAGACACCAAAAAAATATCCTAATTCATGTAAATTAGTAGATATTTTCTTGTTTTTGGCTGTATGTATAGATGCTAGCCTCAAGACCGATTTTCAATCTAGAAGTTTGAGTCAAGTTGATTCCGAGATCGCGGATGATATCCACCCAAGTTCGATCTGAAGGGGAAAAATTGGACGCCATGGCGCCAACATGCATCATTTCGCATTTGTGAGTGGAATTTTAGCTGACAAAACCAGCAGGAAAGAAAATTACAGCGAACCCGACGAGCAATAACCCAAGCCGCCTAGTTGATAATATGATCTGATACCTGCAAAGGGTACGAGTTTAGGACTTGACCACTAGACTATGTTCTCCCGCAAACCTCGCTGGGGTGGCCTTCCAGCCAACAACCTCAATAGTCCCTCCAAAACTCATCTGGTCTCGCCAGCATATAGTAGAGCTTGCTAGTTTAGGGCTACACTTTGAAACTATCACGTTTCGGAAAGTACCTATTTCAATAATTTCGATGAGGATGGAGAAAGACTGTTATTATCTTTGTTCAAGCAGTTGCTCACATCTAATGTAAAATACATCGGAACATCCGCATAAAAATAACGATTTATAGTCTAATAAAATTTGCTTGGTAGATACCCATAAATAATCTAATACTCTCTTATCGGAGGGAACACCAGGGAATTTCTGATTGACCTACGTGACTCACTAACAATATCCTTGCTTTGTGATAATATTATAACCTGGATCTTCAACCTGTATATCTGACAGCTTGAGGAAATCCAGTGGCATCTCGACTAGCATACCTTTGATTTTTGCTAACTCTTCTTTTACCTGCTTCACGCCCTCTGCGCCTGCAGGGAAGTTCGTCTCTTGTACATGACCCCATTTTGCCATATGAAGCCCATCCGGTCCAGCGAATCGCTTCCAAAAGAGCGCTTCGTACTCGATCCATGTCTTAGCCGTATCGTCCGGCATGGGCGCGAAAACCTTCCGGAATGCTTGCGTGTTTGTTTGCGCTGTCTCTGTCTAGTAACCGAGGAAAGTCTTGTCGAGTGGATCCATGACTATGGTGTCTCTAATGTCATTTACAGTTTTTGTATGTTCGCCCGGTGCATGATGAAACGGCTCATCTGGATTTCGCATATCCTGCGCTTCTAATAAGCCAGTGTGCTTCTTACAAAGATATCGGCGAAGCAAAGCTGCGAATCTGCTGGCTTGATAGGGCTCTTCATCCATTGTTATCTGCTCAGGCGTCGGATCTTCAATGACCAAGGCAACCTCGGAATCTCGACTGCCTCGCATAGAGCGATTATTGAGGTTTGCTGAACCGTAGGTGACAACCTTATCGTCGGCAATTAGTACTTTGGTGTGGACAAAGCTCCTTAGACACGAAAGTACGAAGCTCCTCCTCCAGGTCACCGTTCTAGGGTATAGTGCGGATGTCCGGACCCTTTGACATATAGCAGGCGCTGACTGAGTCGTGTTCTGTGGCTTTTGTTCCCTTGGCAGCTTTTGGTACTGTTGATACATAGTGTGTCCTGGTGGGAGCTGCTCTACGTCTTTTCGAACCCCCAAAACAGCTTTCTGCACCCTCAACCCAACGATATCATCGTGGTATTGGCTTGCGAGTTTGTAGCTAACCCCACTAGCTTACTCAACCTTCTGCATAGTGCTACCGGCATTAATCCGGTCGTAGTTGCGTAAGTTATAGAATCTGATATAGTCGTTTGGCTCAATTTTCGCCTGCTTCAGCTTGTCCATGATGCTGTAGCCGCCTCGATTGATTGACTTGTATTGCAACTTCATTACAGCCCGTGGAGAATGTCCGTTGATCAGATCGTGAAGGTCACCCGGGAAGGCTGGCACTGAAGGTATTACAACGATAACCATGTACTTCTTTTTCTCTGCATGAGCCTTCTTGATGCGCTGAACCAAGGCCTCACCAATCCTATTCCAGACTGTACCGATCCATGACCCAGTTGCTGTAATAAAGAATTGATGTTCGAGGTAGACGAAGTGCTCGCTGTTCTCTATTGCTACCAAGTATGCGTTGTAAATACTATGCTCGGGTACCGCAACTTGGGCAAGGTGACCATTTGATGCCGGCGCGATAGCTTGAATCATTTCATATCGCATTCCCTTGGTCTTATCCATATTATACTTCGTGTCAAAAAGGAAATTCTATCGCTGCATAAAATGTGCGCTCAAATCCGCGGTAACGGGGCCTGCCATGCTGATCCAGAGATCCTGCCAGCCCATTCTGCTCGTCGTTGTCCGGCTGAGTTTATTCTATGTCAGGGCTGTCTAGATTGGCAAAGTCTAGTACACGGGCATTGTTGTAATCTTGACCTGGAAAGACAATTTCTTCAAGGTTCTCCGGATGTGCATCGGCAATTGGGTGTTGTACGGTATCCCAACGCCCGTACGAAAGATCTATACCGCCGAGAAAGCCTATCTGCTTATCAACAATAACGAATTTCTCGTGATGAGCCCAGAGCAAGGTAGGTCCTCCGGCAGCTGCAAAAAGCGTTCCCAGCGTATAGTCAGACATCTTTCCTATACCCGCTGTGCCACCAGATAGTACCCCTTTAATTAACGTAGCGGTAGAGGAAAGAGTCGCTGTAACACCTTGGACATGGTCTGGATGCCGGAAAACCGCGATATTCGGGTGTAAGGATTCAAGCTTCGCCTTCGTATGGTGGGAGTTTACTTGGGTTTCGTGTCAGGAACCTCTCTCAGAACTCGAGTGTGAAAACCTACGTGACATAGCGACTGGAACTTCTTTGAAAATAATGACCTTAACTTTCACACCCCTCTCCGCTGCCGCTTGCAGCATGTTGCAAAGCTGGTATTTTCATTGCCTGTAGGCGGCCGGCGAAGATAGAGCTCCGGAGACAGAAACCCTGCGATTAATGTGAGCTTTTGGTTGATGTTCGAAACGATCAAGGGACGAGTTTACGCACCCCCCAAAATCCAAATAGAATCCTTAGCTTTCTCAAGAGCCTCTGAGACTGCCCAAAAATATGCGCAACCGTCGACATGAAATTTGATGCTGTTTCCGTGACTAATATCAAACGAGCTCCAATATCGATGACCAGCGGTTGGGTCGTCCTTCCCCAAATGCCACTCAATGCACCAGCAATGTTTCCTAGCCCAAATTTACTCTCCGTAGAGGGAATTGGAAGGGCTGTTTTTTAGAATTGGACCCCCTGGCCGAAGGAGCTTTGGCGGTAGCAACCGACTTTTGTATACCCTGCGCAGCGGCAGTGGCCTTATTGAGTAAGTACGACATTCCGAGAAAAAATAACAAAAAGGCACCTAACAAAGAATACTAAGGGAAAGGGTGTATAGCACATCAGCTGCTACGGAGGCGATCAATGTGTACTTAAATACTGCTTACGACGCAACACGTGCGATACTAGGAATCACCACTAATTCTGAAATACGAAGATCATATAGACGCCGCTATAAGGCGGCTTGTTGCTACTAGGAAGAGTTAGAATGCTACCCCACCGAGATGGCTGGAAGTTCGAATGACCTATTACGGTGGCCCTAAATCGGACCTAACTAGTTCGCCAGTATGCGACGCTGAATCGAGACACTCAACCCAACAAATCCTACACCAAAATTAAGCGAGAACTATTCTGGATACTAATAGTCTCGACACCCCGGAAACCGCGGAGCCTCGATCCAATGCTGGATCTAACTACTTGATTGATCTAATCAGAAAGTAAAATCCTTTCTTTAACATCTGCGAGGGAATGCGAAATATAGAACAGTATTCTTTGCTACGTCTAGGCACAATTCTATGATAGTGTACAAAAACTGAAACATATGAAATGGAGCAGGAAGGTGTTTCTAAAATGCAACATCAAAAATGCATTGAGTAACCTCCAACATTGGAGAATGTAGTTGTCAAAGGAAGATTCCCTGAGTCCCTGAGGGAATATAAGAGAACAATCCATTGACTTCTGTTTATTTATTGATTTATTCAGATGACGGCATGTATCTTCTTTCTCTCTCTTCAATCATCAAAAATTTCTCCAGGCCTCCTGCTCTTCCTCACTTGCTCCGATCCAGTCAGCATTATTAGGACATTCTTCTGAAAACACTAGCAACGATATCTAAAATCATACAGAAACCCTCTCAAATCATAGTTCTATATCCCCAAAAATGCCTATCTACGACATCATCCGATACGTTGAGCCCTCACCCACCCTCCCATCTCTACCTCCGCACGTCATCTCGCAAATACTCTACTATTTGCCGTTACCCTCTATCGTCGGAACTTGCAGGTTACACAAAGATCTCCTAAGAGTCGTTTGTGAACAACACCGATTCACGTACTTTGCATACCGAAAGAACCATGCGAAGATCTACCTCCCTGCTATTCTTCACTCTAGTTATGAAAAGTTTGAGGGGGAGACTATGAAAGAGCATTCTTGGGCTGCGAAAGAGCTTGCTGATATGATTTGCGAGGAGCTAGAGAAGGGTCGGTAGGTATTCGGAAAGTAAATTAAACTAAGACGTGTTGTTGGAGGCGCAATATATGTCGTGGTTTCTGGCTAGTAAGTAATTACACGTTGATCCCTCAGGTATCTGTTTGCCTTGGTAACAATCCTGATTAAAGTTTTGAACCTTTTAGGACCCGTGAATTCGAAACAACGGAAAGGATCTAAGGCTCGGTGATAAGACTTATACTAAAGATTAGAGGCCCTCTAGCCGTCTCGTTATCGTTATGATACTTTATAATATCAATTTCATGTCCATGGACAGTATACATTAGAATAATGAGAAAATTCTCAGTCCTATTAAGAATAAGTTAAAATTTTAGTTCTCGTTGTTTAAAAATTCACTGAGGTCAACGAAGCGAAACTATTAATCTCATTATGGTATTGCTTTCGTAGTTTAACATTATAGAATCTACGTTATCCAAAGCCATTAAAACTATCAAACCTTTTTCTTGGTTTTCCGATGTCTAGCTTAAGCCATGGCCACTCTGAGATCCTCCGCAATGATCTGGTGTGTAGGATAAGAGATATGACCCCCATCTATTGCTATATTAGCATCATCTCATACAGGCGTCCAGTTTATGGTCGTAGATATACTTACTGAAAAGGACATATTTATCGATTGGCAAACAGCCATATTTTGCATAATTCCAAAGCACATCTGGTTGTGTATAGTTCCTACAGAAACTCGTACTCTCAAACCCATATCTAGTGTAACGCTCCATAATAAGATCTAGCTCTTTGTATATATCGTACTTGTAGGTAGCAACATCAGGGTCGTGTATATGCTCTCTGTTGAAGCTGTGTCGCTCGTGCTCGAGGATGTCATTCCATATTATCGTGTTATTTCTTGCCAGTTCATTTGTAACGGGAACGTTCATGAAAAGGAAGTTCTTGTAGCCTGCGTCGTAGACCTGGTTGACTGCACCGTAGAGGTAGTCGATGTCCTGCTGGAAGAGGTCTGTGAACGAGACGTTCTTCCATTTATATGAGTCGTTGACGTCGTTGATACCGATGAAGAAGGCGACTAGAGTGGTGTCCTTCGGTAGATCTAGGATTCCGTCTGCGGAACCGAGGTAGTACTTTACTTGATCGACTAGAGGGACAGTGAAGTTGTGGTGAGGAGTAAAGCTATCGAGGTTCAATTAGTTCTGTGAGAAGGAAGATAACAAGCATTTCTCGTTGTGTTATATGGACTTACAGGGCAGCCGTGGTATCGGAGCCAGCGAAAGCGAAATCCCAGAGAGGGATATCACAGTTCGATGGAACTCCTTGGAAACAACCAGTGAGATATTCTACCTGTTCAAATCCGAGTGGATTAGTGAATAGCGCGTGGATGTTATATCTAACGTCTCGACTAGTAGAATTCGACGTACCCAGTTCGGCCCGCTGGCGCTAGTCTATAGGAAGCTCAACCGTTAATATATCAAATTGGGATAATATCGCCTACGAGCCAGGTCTTACCGAATTTAACTTAATTTGACCGGTAGCCAGCTCATTTTCTGTATATACAGTGTGACCAGCATCGCCGATGAAACTATATTCAAAGAAACTATTAGATTTTATTACAGTTTTATCGGGCATGTGGAGTTGAACTTGCCTGAATGTAGGATTTCCATAAGTTCCATCGACAAATGTCCACGAATCACCGAAAGCCAGACTACGAAAGTCATCCCGAGTCAGTGGTAAGTATTTAGGGATAAAAAACGAGTCGACGAGTTTAGAAGACCTACAGGTGCGTGATCTCTTTACCCTGGAAAGTTAGCGAACTAGCTCGCTTCGCCAGTGGCGCCGCCTGGCTTGCCAAGAGTAACCCGAAGGTCGTAAGAAGACTTGAAACGCGCATTTTGAATATGAAGTAGACCGAATGGCTCAATTGAATCCTTCTTGACCGATGGATGAGGCTAACTACCGTAGGTATGACGGCGCTCCGAGACAAAATGTTCTAGAGCTCAGAAAAGAGGCAGATGTCTTGCTCTGACGGGCCAAGCCCACAGATATATACATCAATTGCTACCCCAGGTCGTTCGAGAGTGAATACCGCAATTCAGGATATAAATCCGTCCATGGCTTGGACAAATTGATCAAACCTTGATCGCGGCTTAATATTCGGATTCTACCGTACCATGGTTCCCCATGGGTTCCCGGTCAATATCAGTCCAATATTAATAAGGGGATCTTCACTACCCGCGTCCTCAAAATTGAGGAGAGAAGACAACATCCCAACATGATTCGAGCAATTCGAGAACCAATACCGACTCCCAAGATTCCTTAAGCGGGGAAGCTGCATGGGTGAAACCTGAACATTTTTAAGATCTCGTCTCCAATATTTGCGCCTCAACAGAGACTTGGGCACCAAAGTTGGGTGCCAACCCTGGTCAAAGATTTTCCGAATTGGGTATAATCTGGGGTTTGTGTTTGTCGTGATTGGTGGAGGAACAAGACGATGGTTGAGCACCTAGTGATCCGCGGAACAACCTGCTGAAATCTGGAGAATGTCAATGTCGGTGGAACGGAAGCGGTTAAAGAGCCGGATAAACGGAGGATCTAATAACCGGGAGTATACCGATGCTGGTCCATGCCACGATATAGCTTGAGGTTCGAAGCTCTCTTTCTAATGAGCCAATGCGCTTTTAGGATATATATTGCAGCTAGCTTCATCAATTGATGAAATTGGTGATTTCAAATGTGCTGGAGCAATTACAGGGCTTAGCCTAAAGCTCTACGCTAGGTAGCTTGCTGGGGCCATCAATTTCCGGTATGAAATTTGCATGTATTAATACAGAGCTCAAATTGAAACTTATCACGTGACTATTCCTTGGTATTTCACTAAAAGCTTCACTGATGAACGACTTGGAGCGCAGAAATAATTTGAAAGACGGATAAATAGTAAATTCGTGAATTTGTTTGTTCTATGCTATAATATCAAATATATCGACGTCAAAAATCTATGCATGCTATGCCCTAATAATAAGTACCATTGGGTGTGCAATCGCCATCCCTGATCTTCTTTATTGGCTAGCTTTCTATCTTGTCCCCAAAATCAGTGCCCGCACTGCTCTTATACTTATATGCCTATCTTGAATATTTATTCTATATAATATCCGAAATTCTTTTCTCACTCCTCATTCCCCACCGGGAGATGCAGATCCCGTCGCTACAGGGTGTGCACCCGTGTCGCTGGTGTTGGTGCCCTGCGCGAAATGGGGTCCGTGATTTGGGTTTGGGTAGTTGTAGGCTGCAGTTGCGATAACGAGATAAACCATCAACAAAAACAAGCCTTCCAACCAGTGGGTCTTTCCGTCTCTTAGGAAGTTACCGACAATCAAGACGGCGAGGAGAAGTGAAAAAACAAGGAAAAAGTCAAATCTGAGATCCATTTTCAAGTTTGCACACCATCCGATTAGGACAACCAATGGTGCGACGAGGAGAGCAGTTTGAACTGTCCCGCCAAGAGCGTGGGAGATGGCCAAAGTTTGCTGGTCTAGATTTCGTTTGTTAGCAAGTGCATATTGATACATGGAAATGTATTTTAGAAGAATAATAACTTACTGTTCATCGCTTGGCTTAGTGCGTTCAAATGCTCTGAGGCTTTCTCAATAAACGGTACCAGAATCAAACCCATGAACAACTCTGACAAGCTACCGTTTCGCTTGTCGATAATGTTAGGAATGATTTCAACCATGAAATAAGCGCAAAACGAGACGAAAACGAGGCCGAAAATGATAAGAATGGAAGCTTCCAAGACAGAGAGTTTCTTCCTATATTGGTGCTTTCTATGCCTGTGATGGTCCTGGCTTTCAGTTCTTTCGATGACCTGATGCAAAGCCGAATTGTGTGTCTTGAGTTGGAAAAAGATGAAGCTGAATGGATATTGACCGTTAGTACTCATGTTTGAAGTTACAAAGTTTCTGAGAGGGTTATTGATATAACTCACCAAATATAAGTAATGAGCAACCAAAAGCTCACCACTCTGCTAACATGCAAGAGACGTTTCTCCGCTAGCTCACCAGGAACGTCGTCCTTCCTGGAGGCCTGGAGAGTTTGAAAAAAGACACTCGGAAGAGTCATTCCGGCGGCACTAATCAAAAGTGCAGCGCTTGAAAGCTCACTGACATATTCTGCGACCTCCTGTTCATTATGCTTAATACCCCCAGCGAAAAAACAAGCACCAGTGACAAGCAGCAGATTTGCAAGCATAGACCCCAGTATAGCGTCTCTAGCAACAGGAAACTGCCCTCTAAACAGAAGAATAAGCATGATTATGATTTCCACAATTGCACCTGTGAGGATTTCAAGGTAAGCGGCAATCGTCTACGAAAAAGAAATTGCAAATTGTTAGCCTAAGATCGAAGAAGATCGGAGCTCCATGGGGATATCACCCGACAAAGGTTTGATTTGGTGGTCGAAAACTTACTGGTGGTAGTTTATGTTGCAATTCTCCGCTAGCGAACGCTAGGAGATTCCCAGCTGGGATAATACCGACAAAGTTGAATGCAAAAACTAGACGGGGATGCTTGTCCCGAACCGTGTACCAGAGAATGATACCAATGAAAGCAGCCGGCCATAAGAAATTGGCATAAGAGCTTAACTTTGATGTACTCCTAAAGGTAATCTTTGCTGTTTCGATAGGATTAAACCGAAATATTGGGGGCGGGAGACCTTCATAAAGTCTCCTTTCATGCTCTTCAAATGCTTCTTTGCTAGCATGGCCATAGTAAACCGGTGGTTCGCCAGGAAGGATATTTGCTGTGCTCGTGCTACCGAACTGATTGTGTGGGGCGTATTCTTGTAGTTCTCCAGCGGGCCAAGATCTCTCTGGTGCCGGAATGTTGTTGAGTTCCGTCGAGTTCGACATTTTTTCTGATATATTTTCGTTGGGGTCAGCGCCAGCGCAAGTGAAATATCGATTCGAATTTATGAAAGAATGAATGGATGAATTTACGATATTTGGTTCTCATCCCGAGTTCACTTGAACGGGCTTGGACTTTGTTTTATAGCGATGACTCGACAAAAGCGTTGTCTCCATTAATTGGTGGAGTATGTTGAACATTCGGGGCAACTAGAGTCTGAGGTTTTCCCCTGCTACTTGTAGGCGGATCCAACCGAGGAGTCTGCTGTCACATCCTCCAACAAGCCATGCCGCTAGCTCAAACAGCCTCGATTTTAGTGCTAGTCCTATCAATAAACGATCCACCAGCTTCACATGTAAAGGGGCTTGGCATTGTTGCGTATTATTTTGACCTCGCAAAGCATTGCAAAAATTACGAATCCGAAAATCTCTAGCTGCCGTTTCTGGTAGGCAAACTCGTCCTGGTCGGCTCGACCGTGATGTTTCCAGCATTGGCGTATTGCCAAATTTAAAACAAGATCACTCGAGTCCCGCTGTCATGAACATTATTGAAAAGCTTAATCTTATTGTGTATTAAGCAGCCCCTCTTTTTCACTTTTTTCTTCTTTCTTCTTCCAAGCAAAAGAAAGAAAGATAAATCCTGAGGCAGAAATGCAATAAGAATATAGCTCACAACAGCAAGATTGGGAAGCTGACCTTACACCTAGGAAACGAGCCGCCTTGATACTGACTCTTTTCTCATCCCACTCAAATGGAGATGCTTAAAAGGTATTCATAGGCGGCTTTGTAAACAAGGATTCATGTTCCAGAATGCAGCATATATGCATCGATGCTCAAACCCAGCTAATCAAATCGCCCAGCCAGGAGGTCTGCCTTGGCAAGGAAAAAATAAGCCTTCTCTGTCCCGAAAGCAGCTTCCTCATCTGGCTCGTTTCCAGAACTGTTTTCCTGAAAGTTTATACCCCGATATGCCAGTTCTAGGGCCTGATGGTTCGTGTTACAGTTTCCAATTAAAGCGCAAGACGAGGTGCTTCAGCCATTTATGAGGCGCAACACCCCGTCACATTCGGAAAATATACACCCAAACAAGCTAGATTTACTGGACCGAAACAGGGTTCGGGGGAGTTTGGTGTGCTTTTTTTCAAAAAGTTTCAACGGATCCCCGTGAACTCCTGGTTTAGGTTACTTCGACTAACCCTAAAGAACGTAGTCGTGGTTTCCCCCTACTCTCCGCGATTGAAATCGCTCACGCCACTCATGTGCACTTTCTTCTCACAGCTTTGAGAATCTCTAGGCGTCAGAGGGAGAGTGTTACTGTTCCCAATTCACGAGCGTTAAGCAACATAGGCTTTTACCTCCTCTTAGCTTATGTTACACCGGATCGGCGTCGAGAAACATTCGGCTCTTGAGTTCGTTTTAGCATAGCCAGGTATGCCAAATTCCAATTTCTTGTACGCTTATGGACGGTGGTATTATATGCCTCTGGAGAGAGGCATATGAATGTTAGATGTTCAAAGATTGCTCACATGTGCGCAGAACTGTCCTCGCGATCTAGGATACAGTGGTGTCTATGAATATCGTTCGTGAACCAACTGCGAAGGAGCTGAACTACTAGCAGGACAATATTAATTACCTAGCCAGTCGACTTCCTAAGTTTAAATATAAACCACCAAGCATCTAGCCAGATCCGGGCTCTTCCCTGTTAAATACGACTCCCTCGTCAAGTTGGCAATGTGTCAATACGAGACTAGCATGCGTCGCGGGTTAGATACGTCACCAAGGTAGCTTTTCTATGATATTGCAAATTTCCTAGTTACACACGCCGCTATGCATATATCTAATTAATCAATGCAATCCCAGTACCAGGATTAAGCCGTGGCACTATCACGGTCCCAAGCGAGAGGATTGCTGGGTGGAGCGTTTTAGCCAAGCCGTCAGATCAGCTTGGCGGTCTCGAAGCCGTGCTCAACTGGCTAGCCATTCACGTTCGAAGGTTCCAATATCGATTACATTACAGCCAATTGATATTGATCGATATATCACGATGTCTAAGGCGAAATGAGGAGCAATATATTCAAGGGTATCATTGTAAAGAGAAATTTCTATTACCGCAGAGCTCCTCCCTCTACATCTGCACTATCTCATCAGTCGCTGCTCAATCCTCTGATCTTCGAGCATTTCAACATGACGCTAAGGGTCCCGTGAAAGTCCGAGTATATCCGGGTGTATCACGATCAACACAAAATCTCTGCCGTAGGCGCCTGGATTTGAAGCTAACCCAACATGTCCATGCGAAAACATTGCGAGCATGCATATTAACAGAGTTCGAGAAGTCAGGACGCAAAGTTGCTTATTCAAGGGAAGTATCCGTGAATCCACTAATTGATCGATGGGCATCTGTTCGTTAGCCATTGCCCTACCGCAGAAAAATCGTAATACGCTACTCCGGGCGATTATATTTGGCTCCGCATACTGACGGTATCCACGTATGCTGAATTTCAGGCTGCAGGAGCACAATTTTGCGACTTTGCCAACCGAAATTGATGTTTAATGTTATGATTGATTAGCGAGAATCCGTAAATGGGGATTGATTCAATTGAATAGATTGCTCCCATCCACCAGGTAAAAACCTCCACAATCCAGAGGCCACTCATGTTCTTGAAATATCTATCATGACGTTTTGAACCCGGTTCTAAGTTCTTGTTTGTCTTAATTGCGCATCTTTTTTTAGTATGAATGGTTTTGTTCCCAGAAATACATTCCAATGGTATTAATCAGGGTCTATCGTGACAAAATTTTAAATGTAGATTCCAAGTTGCATACCTTTCTACTCTCGATAAAGAGTTATTATTTACCAAGATGTTTGAGGCTTTTAAAACTCCACGAAGTCGCTCTTCACGACTCTCGACCTCAGCCATGGCGCCACCAACCACACCTCTGAACCGAAAATCGATGGAATGCAATATTACAATTCTCAACCTTCTAGTGGTTACCCACACATCGTGTATTTCCGTCTCGTCTCCAAGCGGCGTCCTATGTGGGGACGGTTGGTAACGTAGAAATTATGAAATTGGAAACTTAAAGGTTTCCCTAGGGTTGTCGGACATATACAGGAATTTCTATAAGATATTTCTGGTTTCCTTTTTTTTGCGATTCCTGCCATGTCGATCGAGTATCTTTATCATTGCTCAGTTGAGAAAACGAGACGGCCATTGTCAATATGAAATACACGATCCCTTTTCTGCTCTGTATCGTTGGTGTGGTGGCACCCCTATAACCGTTACTTCGTCGCCCGCCCCGACTACGACGACTGCTACTACTGCCGCGACCACAACTGCCACGACTACTACTACAGTCATGGCTACAACCCCTGTTATAACTACCACTCTCAGCTCTACAACTCTTAGCACTACTATCAGGACTTCAACTACTTCGAGTCTAGATTGTATCACCGATAACTGTCTTCGAGGTATGGTGCATTGGCGAATAGCAGGAGCGGAATTGGTTTTCGCTTCCAGCCTGTCTTCGAGTGGAATCGATATCTTAATGATCGTAACATAGCGAATGCTAATTAGTCACTCTTTACAGCTATCAGGGGCTCCGCGTTCCCAACTCGATCCGGAACTGCAAATTGTTCCTCCTATTTTGTATCTACTTTGTATACTATCGGCACTCGGACCATCCATACAACCGCAACAAACACGGCGGCATCCGCTACCATGATCGTTACTATTGGTTTACCAGGTCTGACTATCCAAAAGCGCCAAATCATTGCACCATCAAATATTCCCGCGTATGCGTCTCCGTGTAGTGGTCAGTCAGATATTCCAGTGCCTGTTCGTGTGTGGGTGTGACAGCTCAGACCATCACACTCCCCAATCCCACCTCTACTGCCACAACAATCGTTACAGATTCAACCGCGACTGTAACCCCCACCGCGACCTTAACTGCCACATCTCTATATCTGGCATTCACAGATAGTATAAGTACTTTCTCTGGCGCATATCTCGCCTCGCGCACGATCGGCGGCACCGTTTTTGTTGTACCCACTACCACCGCGACTGCGGCCGCCCACGCGGTTCTGCAACCAGATGGGTCTGTGACCGCTGATGGCAAGGTTCTAGTGGGACAGCAATCCGGTGCTACTTCGCAAGCCAAGTTTTTGGTGTGGGCAGTCCCGGCTTCGCCTTTGCCAGCGATATATTCTCCGGTGTCATGTGTTTGTGCAGGGTTTACTGTTTTTGGGACTTATCTTGGCGCGGATTTTCCGGATACTTTGTGGCTTTTCCAGTCTGGGTTCGTCTTTGACGGGAGTACTTTTGTCGGGCCTCTTCATGTTAAAGGCATCTCTTAGAAGGTAGCAAGCTCGCGTGATGGATATTTAGTTCTTATTTTCAAGTTATTTAATATTAGAGTTCATACTTAAGTATATACGTAAATGTAATTGTAATATTTAAGGGTGGGCTCGTGTGGTCTTTTTGTAAATTCGACGGGTTTGATGTGATATAATGGAAGTTGAATTAGCCAGGTTGCAGACAACTTCATCCCATTTCCAGCTTGACTTCGGACAAACTGTCACTATTCATTACTTGTTAAAAGCGTACTATATCGCAGAGCCGCCTTTGGCATGTTTTGTGACTGGTTCAGCGCTAGATAGATATACTTAATCACCCTAAAGAAAACTTTGAACTTTAGAGGTTTTAGGCTATTCATCAAGACTTCCACTCTGGGGACGAGACCTTCGTGCTGCGTGGCTGGTTTACGAGACAAGACAAGACTAGCTTCCACCACATATGCATATGCACATTTCAAGTTTGAAAGTTGCATATTTATGAAGCAGGTTGGAGAGAACACTATCTCGCGCTGCTTCAGACCCACACACCTCCACATTCGCAAATCCGAACAGCCACACATGTCCATTATCCTAGCTCTCGCACAGGAATAGCTCGAGGTTTTATACCAGAAAATTATAAGTCGATAGATTGTCCGAGCGGAAGTGCGAGAAGTGCATCATTCTTCATCTTAGGCGTGCCTGATTTATTTTGTAAATTTGTCTAATGTAATTAGTCACTATCCCCAGTTCATGTGTATGGGTCGATCTTGTCATATAATATCATACTCGATTTCTACATCTTATAGAAAAGCTATGATTATGAAGAACAGAAAACCGTATGCTATCCTGTTATTGAATACAAATAGTTGCTCTACTTCTATTGCCCGACGGCGAAAGCGCGGCTTGCCTAGCTTTAAGAATACACATCTAGTTTAGTTTGAAAATAAGATAGAACGAACTTATCTACTACTCTTATTACGAATGAACGTCAATGCGTTCAAATCTGCGTGATGCCACGATCGATCTAAATACCGTGGTATTACGAAGCCGCCATAGCAAGCCCTTGTATCGTAGGAGCTAGATCATTTAAAATGTTTGCAGCAATCATTGATTGCTTTATGGAAAGATAGGTGCCTGAAGACCTAACAAACCTGACTTGTGACGAGAGAATCCGAAAGTATTTAGCAGAAAATTCTACACGACAAGATGGAAGCTACCTTATAACGAAACTCAAATGTAGAGAGCGTTTGGGTTAGATGATGAGAGGAATATTCACAAAAATTCAAGAAAATTAACCGTATGATATACTTGGAAAGCCTTAGATTCTTATAAATCGACATTGGTAGAATCTAATGATTAGAGAATACAACTATCTTGATATCTTACTTGGTTACCAATTGGATGTTACCTATGTGAAGCTAATAGTAAGTCTATTTACAATCATTCCAATACTAAATAGCATTTAACGAAACCAAGCTTTCTTCGCGCTTGATTCTGATATTCCAGGGAATGAGTTCCGCGAAGGGTCTTTCCTAAATTTCGCATTCGTTTTCTGCATCCAAATCACAATCCACGCAAGCACAAACACCAAAACCCAGCCCAGACTCAGAACAACCGAAAGGGTAATAACCACTGCTTTATCGTTTTCTGGTTTCGAAGTCGAGTTACTCAACTCAACATGACAAATCGCTACTAGGTTTTTCCCCTCACGAAAACTGCCCGCGTTCCGGTACACCGAATCCGCCAATCCAAAGATATTCCGCGAGTAATCTACTAAAAGATACTGCTGTGATAGAAATGTCTGCCCGAGAATCATGGACGGCAGTTGATCATCACCGACAGGATGGTCGTCGGACCTATTCCTAAACTCTAATTGGAAGGAATCGGTAGATGTAAGGTTAGTCATCACCTCGATGGGGGGGGTATAGTGACCACAAAGCTATCGTGTTCCGTTCCGACCGTGATTGTCACATTCTAAATCAAATTTGGCGATGTTCGAAGGATCTAAGGTTTAGGGCTGAGGAGACTCAGAGCCCCTTCTGCGGTTCCAAACGTTGCGCCGGTGATATTCAGCAATTTTGACATCATGCTATACGGCACCGTCATGGATTGCTGGAATGGGTCGATGCAGCCTGATATCGTGAATCCCTTATCTGGGAGTAAGTCGTACGGAGTATCTTGTACGGTTATCGTAAACCCGATGACAGGGATTTGGAGGGGGCAATATAGACCCGACATGGCTTCCACCGTAGCTCCTGGTTCTGATATCGTGAAGTTTCGGAATTCACTTGCTCCAGCGCCGAGGTTGTACCCTCCCACTACTAGTTCCCCGTCGATTGGAGTCTCTGATGAACTACCCAGATAGAACCCAAAAACTTTGGAAGGCGCTATTCCCATTTGACATATCGTGTCGAGAAATATCGACCACCTTCCTAACCCTATTCCACTCTTCCGTTGGCGATTATCGGGTAGCTCTGTCATCACGATAAAGGGATAATCGCCTAACGAAAGCGAACCTGGAACCGCATCTACGATGACTGGGATATGTCCTGTATTTGAATATCCCCTCCGGCTGCCTGCTTCAACCGACGGTTTATAAAAGCGTCGTTCGGATCTATGCTAAAGTTGTACGGAGTGGTGAACGATTGGTTAAAGTCAGGCACGGTGACGTCCAAGAAGCTACCTGCTAGGTCTCCGCAACCTGCTACCGCCTGTTGAGTGACGCTCCCGGCACAAACGGCATCTGAGAGGATCCGAGAATCTGAGAATATTGTAGATAATCGGAGACCCAGTTCTTGGTTTTGGCCGACGTTTAGAGGTATCCCTCGAACGTTACTGCCTCCGTTGGTCCCTACATTACGCCAAGGCACGGACAGCGGCGAGATTGATTGACAGCCGAAGGACGGTGAGACAAACACGCAGAAGAGGATTGTAACGAGTACGTGCTTATGCATTCGAGGATTTGTGAAGAGTTGACGTAAAATCTGTCACATAGGAGCTAGAGCTTGTGTGATAAAGTGAAATGAAACTGATGTATGCTAGAGGAGTCGTTGGAGATTAGTCGCAGAGACCAGCTCTGGGACTTTGGTTTGAGAAGACGACACACGGCCGTCCAACCCCATATATATATATAAGTGCATTGTGCGATAAGGCGACGAGACAAACTTAGTAGCCTTGCCAAGGCGTCTATGGCTCACAAATTGAACCGACCCTTGTCCGAATATTTGAATGACGGCTGGACTCTTATCTCCTAGGCGAATAAGAGCAAGGTACCGAAGCACGGGTAGTTTGCCTGTAGTTATGTAATATCTGTAGCCTTCTGATATTTGAAAAAGCTAGAGATTTCATTTCAAATGAGCGGTAGAACTAGTGCTAGTATTTGTCGACGTGACTTGGCTCGTCGAACCTCAGTTTGTGCCGAGAGCCCCGGCTAATTACATGCCGCGCTTGTCCGTTTCAAAACGCAAGTTTGCAGAATCTTAATATAAGTATTTTTGGTGTAACAATATTTCTTGGCTGAGAACCCGGATCGCATCTGCTATCTCGCAACACGCGGGCTATTGATCTTGGTTCGAAGACGAACGAGGCCATTGAGAATTCTTTGACAAGACATGAAAAGTGGTGCGCCATGTTATGCATTACTAATTACTTGCATCGTCTAAAAACATCGGCTTGCCTGAAAAGACAGAGTTGTAGTGTCTCAAATCGGGCGAATATATGGCTCTGAGCTATGGTATAACGTTAGGCGGGAGGTGCGAAGTCTAAGTGTGAAAAGTGTGAAATTCAGGCAGCCTCGTGCAGGGCAAACGTCGAACGATCGCACGCCGGAAGGCTAACATGGTATCGTAACCAACGCCAAACAACGCAGATTAGCCGAAAGACCGCGTGGTTTTTTGCGTGTTGAGATGTCGCGAGATGCGTTGCTGATCTCCGTCGCGCCAAGAGCCCATCAGTGTGATATCAAGTTCGCGACCACTCGGCTCTGTGTAAATTTCTCACAACTTCATCCCCATCTCCATCAAGCTCGTCTTCCCCACCTTCATCCACCGTCCTTCGCGGAATCATATCTCTTTCCTTATACTGTACCTGCTAGACCACATTCCTGCTATAATTCACCTTCAATCGCCTAGTTCTGTTGCAAGCTGGGTTTGCAACCCGCATCGATATCCGCCTTGAACCCCCCTCTACACCGTGACACATCAACCGACTATAATGACATCCTTAGTATCTATAGACACCATCCGCGATAACGCGGAATCGTTAGGCATTAAGCTAGACGATGACGTCTCCAATTTCCTGGGCAGCGATGTGGAATATCGTCTACGACAAATCATCACAACCGCAATCGAAGCTATGAAACAATCCGGCCGGACAACACTACACAATAAAGACATCGAGACCGCCGCTCGGTTATTAGATATCGATCCGCCGCTTGGATATCAAAGTAACCAGCCCCTCAGGTGGGGCGAGGCGACGCTTGGAGCTGGCCAGCCGTTGTTCTACATTGAAGATGAAGAAGTCGATTTCGAGAAGATCATCAATGCTCCCTTACCGAAAGTTCCGAGAGAGGTAGCTATCAGTGGTCAGTTCCATATACTATCTTCTTTACTGTTGCTGTAGCATACTGACTGGTCGTTTTTGAAGCCCATTGGACTGCTATTGAGGGCGTCCAGCCTCTCGTTCCTATGAATCCTTCCCCCGCCGAAGCCCGAATGAACGACCTCACACCAAAAGGAGCAACGACGACGCATGCCCTAGGCGCTGCTGGAAACTCAGAGAATGCCACTGTCAAACCTCTCGCCAAACATATAATTTCTGTCGAGCTACAGATGTTCTTCGAAAAGGTTACTACTGGTATCACGGATCCACCGAACGATCAGTACCGCGAGGCTGCTCTATCCGCTCTTCGCACGGAGCCCACGATACATCAATTACTTCCCTATTTCGTCCAATACGTGACAGAACGGGTCACGCACGATATGAAGAGCGATACAAAGCTAATGGAGTCAATGATGGATATCTGCGAGGCGTTGTTTGCGAACGAGTCCCTCTACATTGAACCATATGTGAGTATATCCCATACTTAACTTCGTGAATTTCTAGATACTAATCTCCGTGATAGGTCAATCCACTTTGTCCCCCGATTCTCACTTGCATGCTCGCTAAACAACTCGGTGAAAACGCCCAAGACCAACTCTCCACCTATCCTCTCCGCGACAAGGCAGCCTCTATTGTAGGGATAATCTGCAAGCGATTTGGCGAATCCTCACACGAATTGAAATCCCGCCTGGCCCGCTCCTTCTTGAAAGCGTTCATAGATAATACCAAGCCGCCAGCAACATGGTACGGCGCCATCATCGGTCTTTCGAATATGGGCGTCCTCGATGCGATTCGATATCTCCTCCTACCTAACGTTAAAATATTCGAGGAGTTTATCCGAGACGAAATTAACGGAGACGGACCAAAGAAAGAAGAATGTTTGAAGTGTCTCGGCGCGATAATTCACGCGTTGAAGAAGCTAAAAGCAGACGAAGTAGAGTTGTTGATCGGTGGAAAGGGGATTGATATGGACAAAGAAGCACTACGGAAGAAGTTGACCGATGATCTCGGTGTTATGGCTGCAACTGAGGTGATGAAAACGGGAGACGAGAAATTGGCAAAGATCCTGGTCAAGTGTTCGCTCAACGAAGGATAGTATCCGGGCTGTGAGAAAGAGGGAACCGCAAGTGTTTCTAAGGTTGGGAATGGTGACGTTTCCAAAACTAGGAATAACAGTAATGCTGGTTCTCCTAAGACTAAGGATCGCAATAACGTCAATTCAAAATGGAAGGGGAAGGGGAAAGAGGTTAGCAGTCAGGTTGTGGAGGTTGTTGATGGTGAAGATAATGTAGTTGAGAGGGTGCGAGATCTAGAGGGGCCCGGAAAGGTTACTGCGACTGATATATTTGAGCTGGGGCAAAGTGGATTGATTAAAAGTTCGAGCCCATTAAGTAGCGTAGCGGGTAAAGGCCTGGAGGAAGCTGGTTACGAGACTGCGGAGGAAGCTACCAACGATCAGGAATTTTTGGACGTTGAGGAGAATTTCACTGAAGATGAAGAAGGTGTTAAAGCTAAGAAGGAGATTCTCAAAAATCCGGAGAAAATGGAGGGAAGAATAAAATATCTTCCTCGTGCACCAAGAGAGCGCGTTATCATCACCACGGATGAACCTCCTCTGTCGTCATCAAGTGAAGGCGAAGTCCTCAGCCGTCTCTCTACTATACTAGAAGAGGAAGAAGTTGTTGTACAGGTTGAGGCCACGCCTTCGCCCCGATCCCCTCCCGTTGAGAATAATGAAGCAACCTCGCTCGGAAAGCGAAAGCGGCTGATTGAAGAAACAGAGCTGGAGGTTGAAACGCCAAAGGTCAAGAGGACTCGATCCCCTACCGACGAAAAAAGAGCACTCCCCTCCAGAAAGCGAAAGCAAACTATCGAGGGAACAGAGCCAGAGGTCGAAGCTCCACCTGCAAAGAAGACTCGGTCCACGATTGAAAAGAAAGAATCAACGTTACTTGGGAAGCGAAAGAAGCCAATCGAAGAACCGGACATTGTGGGAGTTGAAGCTCCACCTGCGAAGAGGACTCGATCTACGCGCTCAAAGGGACCCATTGAACGGGAGGTTGTTGAAGTCGCGCCACCTCCACCTCCTCCAAAAAATGCCGCGAAATCCACCGCGAAGCCAAAGAAGACTGTTCAGAAACTACCACCTCCACCTCCTCCTCCCCCAAAAGTCGTGAAACCCGTAGCGAAGGCAAAAAAGACTGCGGAAAAGCCACCGCCTCCAACGAGAAGATTTGGTACTCGGTCGGGTGCTAGATTATCGAGCGCGTCATAATAATCTACCTTTCTTTTCACCTTTATATCATACCTATCCCTAACCGATGTCATATTCCTCTGCCTATGCACATTGTTTCGTTTTTTCTCTAAGGGTTTTTTATTACTGGTTCGTTTTCTTTCTTCTGGGCTTGTTATCGATAAATGTACCATATATTCAACTTTGGTGTTATTACTAGAATTAACAAAATAGTAATTATGGAATCGGAATCTTAATCTTTTCCTTGTTCGGGGTCATATAAATATTGGAATTAGATTCTCTTTCGCAACCTGGTGTGTCATCTCGGGGCCAGAGGCCTGTTGTATTCTGGTTGAGTAACAAAACCTGAAAATCATAATTTAACAAACTTACAAAGTTAAACGGCCATCAACCACCAGGCAGTCCTAGATCTGCCTATAACACGAATGATCCCTAAAATGTATCCCGCTAGCGTGCTTCAGAACTCATACATGCAAGGGTCATTCCCGAAATTTGGGATCTCTGTTGAACACTCTTTGTGGGCAACTAAAAGTCCTATCCATAGGTATAAGGCTAGATGGAGGAACCGAAATGAGAGAGAATAAAGAACTGAGAGCCAGTTTTCGCTCGCGATATCACGATGCTAGGCTTATCGAACGAAATTCTATCATCTACTAAACTGTTACAACACGGCCCAGTATCAATATTTAAGCAATGTCCAACTCAGTAAGCCTCACATGCTCACTACAGTTTCCTATTTTTCAAGGCTTTACAGTGGGCCAGGGCTTCATACAATCGAAAGAGGTTAAAATACTCGGTTCTTTCGAATTCACCGCTCCTGTTAGCTCCTCCCAAATCGGACTTAAAAACCACTTTCGAGTTGGTTATCCGCTGATAACCGTATTTCTCAAGATAGATCTTATTGTTCCTGATGGACGCTCGCTCATCGCGCTCCAACTTACTCTCGTTAAGTTTAGCTGTATGCGAGCATTTTAGCGGCAACGGCTGCAGCTCTTAGCACTTTGTAATACCGGGTCTTTTAGGAATCGAGGTATGGACGCACTAAAAGGTGTCGTATCATAACCAACAGGATATCAAGCTATTGACTCAAATGCCACGGAAGCCGCCTTGGCGAGAAGTGAGCGTTTTGGTATACTAAATTGATAGGTAAATTGTCTTTTCATGTCCGAATGCATGATTTGGAAAATTTCTAGACTATGCTCTTATTATAAATGTAACCATATTCCGCCGAGGGTTCTGCGATAATATACGCAATACATAGCCAATCATATAGCCGGCGATGTCCAATCCAAGAAGAAAAGAAAAGAAAAAAGGCAAAAAGGACAAAAGACAGAAAATATATAAATAAAAGCCACTCTGGAGCCTTCTGGATATAAAAGTTAAAAGTGATAGGTACGCGTGAACAATTATGTCGTAGAACGAGGATTAGACCTCGAGCTTAAATCCGGGTTCAAACAGTCAAATGTGAAAAATGAGACAACGCCTGAGTTGTGACCCAAAATGACCATGTTCTCATTGTAGACCGAAGATCTCAATGTCGATCGACGGTCAGCCGGGAGCCAGATGAGCTTCTCCGAATTCCTTAGCAGCCATTCGCCATCCCTAAGAATGCGGTTAAGTTGTTCTCCGTTCCGGCGTACAAGGCTATCAGCCGAGACAGAAGTCGCAGAGATCGGAAAGGATTGAGAGGTAGTGTTAATATACTGGCCGTCTTCTGAGAATCGGACACTTTCAATAGAATCTTCCGCAGTGAAAACGCCGAGTTCCTCTCCTGTAGCCACATCATACAGCCGGATCGTCCCACCATATGCTATAGCGGCTACCATCTTGCTGTCGGGCGAAAATAAACCTTTGAAGACCATAGACGTATGGCCATGTAAAGTATTTAATTCAGTTCCTGCAATGGTCCACAATTTAACTGTCCGATCGTCTGATGCTGATGCTACCATTTTGCCGTCAGGTGAGAATGTCACGGTGTTGACCATTCCTAGGTGACCGCGCAGAGTGTTTAGTTCCGCTGCTGTAGCTGCATCCCACAGTTTAACTGTTTTATCAAATGATGATGATGCTACCATTTTGCCGTTGGGTGAAAATGTCACATCCGTGATTCCATTTTGATGGCCATACAGAGTATTTAGTTCAACTCCTGTAATCGTATTCCACAATTTAATTGTTGTATCGTTTGATGCTGAAGCTATTGTTTTGTTGTCAGGTGAGAACTCCATTCTTAAAATTCCAGATTTATGGCCGCGTAAAGTGTACAGTTCGTCCCCTGTGGCCGTCCACAGTTTGATCATCCCGTCGTTCGACGCCGATGTCACCGTTCTCCCGTCGGGTGAGAGTACTAAGCTGGAGACCGAAGACGTATGACCATGCAGAGGGCTCAATTCGGTTCTCATCGCCGCATCCCACAGCTTAATCTTCCCATCAGCTGATGCCGATGCTATAATCTTGCCATCTAAAGAGAATACTACGCTGTTAATCCAACTATAATGACCGTGCAAAGCGTTGAGTTCGGCTCCTGTAATCAAATCCCAAAGTTTAATCGTGTCATCACGTGATCCTGACGCTATCATCTTCCCATCAGGTGAAAATGCTATACTACGAACCCGACTTGTATGGCCGCTCAGGGTGTTTATTTCGGTCCCTGTAACCACATCCCAAAGTTTGATCGTTTCATCATCTGATCCTGACGCTATTATCATCCCATTAGGTGAGAACGATACGCTATTTATCGATTCTTTATGGCCGCTCAGGGTGCTCATTTCGGTCCCTGTAACCACATCCCAAAGTTTGATCGTTCCACCACCTGATCCCGACGCTATTATCTTTCCATTAGGTGAAAATGCTATACTACGAACCCGACTTGTATGGCCGCTCAGGGTGTTTACTTCGGTCCCTGTAACCACATCCCAAAGTTTGATCGTTTCATCATCTGATCCCGACGCTATTATCATCCCATTAGGTGAGAATGATACACTATTTATCGAATCTGTGTGGCCATATAGAGTTTTCAACTCAGCTTCTGCAGTTTCAATATCCCACAGCTTGACTGTCTTATCCTTCGATGCTGATACTATTGTCTTGCCATCTGGTGAGAATACCACGCCAAGAACAAGATCTGAATGGCCGCACAGAGTAGTCAATTCGGCTCCTGTAGCTGTATTCCAAAGCTTAATCGTCTTATCATGCGATGATGACGCTATTGTTTTACAATCGGGCGAGAATGCCACTTCTGTAGCGCAAGTCGTATGACCGTGCAGCGTTTGCAGCAGTCCATCCCACTCATCTTGAACCCAGGGTAGCCGCTTTATCCACTCAATCCTATCTTCTGGCTTGAAAGCGCACCTAACCATACTCTTCTTGGGTGCAAATATCAGCGCTGAATAATATGTTTGCAGTGGTGCTTTGCCGATGATGTATCGGTTCTGCAGCACGAACCGCTTTACATCGTATAAGAAGGCGGATATTCGATTCCCATTCTCAGCCTATTGGACACGCGTTAGTACTCCCTCAAGAATTGTGTGGAAACTAACTCTAAACCAAACTCTCTCGAAGGCACTTTCCTAGTTACCAAGACCAATCAAAATTAACTTACATGTACTCTCAGCCTCAAGGAATCCACCATGGGATTTATTTCGTTTATTTCATCCGACAAGCTCAGCGCCTCAAGCCAATGAAGGAGCTGCTTCTGGAGGAACTTGTGCACAATATCATCGTCACTTATAGTATCCGTGCTTTGCTCCAGGTGGTATACCCAATAGCGGCAAGCGTATCGGAGTTCTGAACTTAAATTACTCTCGATCTGGGACCTCTCAATTTCTTCGCGGAACGTCCCCGGCGACTTCAAGCGGCAAAGGTTCTCTCTCAGGCCTTTAGGGCTTGACATTAACTCGAGGCATTTTTTATAAATCGTCTCGTGGGTTTTTTTTTCGTCTATCCAAAAACAATGGAATTTGTCGTGGCTGCGAAGGCGCCGATCGAGGAGAAAGTCGCGAAAGGAAAGATGAAATGTTCTGACTGGGCTGTATCGATTGATTGATGACGGTATATCAAGAACAGAGTGCAAAGGCACTAATGTACGGTTAATCGTTCCCTCGGTGATGCACAGTAGACCTGATAGCGAAGGTATTGAAAGCGGACTCGCGAGGTTTAGGATTGTTCCGACTATTTCTCTAAATTCTTCTGCTAGTGTATCCTGCGGATCAGAAAGCTCGTCGGTATCCTCGTCCGCAGCCAGTGAATGTAAAATTGGAAAGTACGTTTGCTCCAACTTCCCAGCACGCCATTTTGTTTGGTATTCCATTACAATCATGATCTGCTTCTCCGGATCTCGTTTCCTGTCACTGATGAAGCGACACGCAGTGGCAGCAAAGATGAACAAAGGTACGGCCATTTCAACGAGCCTTTGGATATCTTCTCTCCTTGGCCAGTCATTGGGTAGTTGATGGAGTTTCTTCATTTCAGCAAACTCTTTCTCCAGGAAAAGTGCAATATCTTGCTCGACCCCGGGGAGTTCGTGTAATACGATGCCTTGATAGGTGCCTCTAGATAGCTCTTCGAACCCTAGCCTGACGGGAAGCTCAGGTCTACTCGTCAGGAAGATGCGCATATCAACCGTTTGTATCTCCTTCATTCGTCCGAGAAGGGAAACGATGAGCTTCTGGTCTTTCTCGTCGTCGCATTCATCCAGCGCATCAATTACCAATATCGCCTTGATGGCTTGGGGCGATGAGTACCTTAGCTGCGACAGAGGTTGGAATATCAACTTGTTAAACTGCTCCCTGAGACCCATACTAGGGACATTAGGCTCCCCATCTATCGCGTTCTGTATATTTGGCGCCATGTCACGGATGCAATTAGCTAGCTGAGACGCAAGCGTTGTGAAAAATTTGGCAGCATCTCCTCGGTCCTTTTCGCCTCTTCGGAAGAAGAAGCTCGCTGCCAGCTGGTCTTTCTCCCGAAAATTTTTAGCGACAGTCCGTGAGACGGTCGATTTCCCGGTCCCTGCGGCACCGCTCAACCAGAATATGCATTTACCTTGGGGGTTTTCCGCCCATGTTGTAACGTCGTGCAGCAGGCTCAGTCTTGTCCCTGGCAGACACTCCGGCTGGTGCTGGTCGGCGAAGCTCCGGTAAGCTGCCCCTTTGGCAAAGGGAAGGCTGGAAAAATCGAGTTTTCGATTGACGTTACGCAATTGGACGCTATTGTCATATCAGCCGTCATATCAAATAGCATTAACGGAACTCATATGACTTGCGTTTGGTCGATATTCAAAGCCAGAGTGATAGACGCCTTCCATCTTTCAAGGCTGTTTACAATATTGAGAACTTCGGAATTTGTGAACGGCCATTTGGCGTGTATTTTGATAATGCTGAAAAACTTCCGTTCTTTGGTTCCCTTCAAGCTCAGCTTGTTACTAAGCTGTTGCAATTCGGAACAACAGCCCTGGAGCGCGGTTTCTAGCTCGCCGGATCCGGAAAGCTGTTGGCCGCCCGGGCCACGGACAAGCGCCTCCAAACGCTTTATTAGCTCTTCGACGCTAACGACCTCAGCTTGAAGTTTACCAATGTCCTTTCGGGCGTCCTTAGCACTCGAAAATAGTTTCCAGCAACCACTAATACCTTGGATGACTGCGATGATGCTGGCTGTGACTGATAATGGATCCATGCTCGAAGAGGTTTGGTACTGGTTTCAATAGCTCGGTCTGTCGATGATGCGGAGATGTTGTGCCTCCGCTTTTAAGTATCTGGGCTGCCATGCTTCCAACGAGGCTGTGCTATCGATGTGTGTGTTGTCCATGCATACCCCGCCGCACAGGGCTGCGCGAGGCTGCGCGGGGACGACCCTGTAACTAAACACAGGGATCCGAGGTTACTAAGTTGTAAAGAACCTGTGTATGTTATAGATACGTTAGTCAGTACAAGGGCCTCGAGTCTAGATGCTATAGAGCTTGGAGAAGATAGTCTACTTCTTATAAATGCGGTGCTGACCTCGTTAACTGTAGAGTTAGGCGCTAGAGCGAGGCGCGCTTGCCCAAAGCTACTTGCTAAGGCGTAGATTTAATAACTTATTAGTACCTAGTCTCGTTATTATTACCAATGTTATTATTATTTTACTTACTATCTCGATATTGTCCGATATCTTGTGAAGCTATATACTTTGATAAGAGAACTCAACACGTTACATTAAAGGTCAGATGTGGTCTTGTACCTAGACTAGGTCTGCTGCATGCATGTAGAATAAATCAATCTATTCTTGTCCAAAAATGTTTGAGCGGAGTTTAATAGCTCACTAACTGATTATAATCTTTGCAGAGAATTATAAGGAGCCGATTTGATGTATATCTAATATTCAAGTTCTCCATCAACCCAAGAAAACCATGATCTTAAAGCCGTGAACTCGTAGTACTTTATGTATATGGGCACATCAATAATGTAGCATGCGCTCACACGCGTGTTTTCATACTGTCCAGAATATAATACGCCGACTAAATAACATTATAATACCATTAGCTCCGGAGGTAAGAGTTATTGATAATATAATAATATCGATCCGTCGAGTAGTCGGTGATACCTAACTTGGGAGGATTTGTTATTTAGTTTTCTTGCTCTTATATCATCTACCCATTGTCTCCATAATCTTCATAATAAGTCTCGTTTTACCTTTTTTCTTGTATTTATCCCCGCATTTCCCCAAAGGTCCGTTTCTTATTGATAGGAGAGTTTTTTTCATTCGATGAGTTTATCACAGATATGATACACTTTTATTTGCGATACGAATTTAAGAAACAACCACGAGCGTATACCGACATCTGAATAAGTTAAATCTCAACTCTTTCTTTGTTCCTAGGCTATATCAGAATACTAGTAATTAGATTGTCTGTTGCGACCTGGCTACATTCTTGTCAAGGTGCAAGAAGAGGCGAAATTCAAAATCCAACAAGGCTCACAAAGCTACCACCTATCAATGAAGGATCTCAATATATGATCTCATGCATGACAGTTAAAACTGCCGAAGGAGAAAATAATGTTATTTGAACTTCTCGAGCTCAATTGAATGAACTCGATATCTATCTCACGCGAGACCATATACATAAGGGTTTCGCTATACACTCTACATAGATATGCCTCGAATCCCATAGATATCCCAACCCAATAACACGCATTGCACACTTCGATATACACGATTCACACTTGCAATCTTTCTCTGGAAATTCAGCTCGAAAACAGTAATAATTAAATAAAAAATGACAGAAAAATACAAAGACACCTCTAAACCCCCACTACCAAAAGAGATCCCATCCTCTACATATACATTCACCATCGAACGCGGATTCGAACCAACCCCCGTGGCACCACCTCTATGCAACCTCTCCCTCCTCCCCCCCGAACTCCACCTCCAAATCCTCTCCTACCTTCCCCCCACTGACCAAATCCGCGCAAGCATAGCATACTAACTCTACCGCCACCTCCTCCTCACCGCCCCCTCTTTCCTCTGCACCCGCTACCTAATCCTCTCATTTTCCCACCCCACCCGCGCAAACTACCCCGGCTTCCACCTCTTCTTCCAATTCTGGAACATCCACACAACATTAAACCTTCAAAAACAATGTGTCGATAAAATATACCTTCAGATGCGCCAACCACGTTATATAATACGACAACCCTCCCGTTACCTCTATCACATGCCCGACATGAAGGCATATAAGCACCTCATAGAAGGCGGGTACTATATACGCAATAAACTCGATATCACGGACTGTCCGTTCTTAAAGGATCCGGTGTTTTCGCCCTTTGGAGTGTTAGTCGATCCCGATCCAAAAGAGCAAGCTAAATACGGGTTTGAACAGACTCGGCAGGATGAACAGCGGATGATGGAGAGGTGTATGGAGAGTTTGAAGCTGGACGTTAGAAGAAGGGTGACGGTTAGTTATACTAGGGTTTTTGGGCAGGTTAGGATATCAGGCAGACCGGGGATGAGTATGTTGGATCTATTGGAAGGGGGGACGAGGGAGGTTTTTAAGCTTAGAGGTGTAGAGGAGGGGGAGAAGGAGGAAGAGGGGTGTGTCATTAGGTGGGATTTGGAGTATATAATTACAGGGTATACTGGCGGTTGGGTGTTCATTGCTACTATTATACCTCCTTAAGACTACTAAACGTATACGACTCATTGGTATTCTCCGTTGGTGTGAAATTTGAGTATAGATATGAATATAATAATCGAATGGAGTTTTTATATCTAAAAAAAAGTGCTAAATTCGAAACGAATCTGCTGCCTGTCTGCCGTACACTGTATGCTAAAAAATCGAATATATCATGCATATCGCCAGTATATATATATATATACCAACAGATACTCAAGAAAGAATCAACCAAATTAATTATAATAAAATAATACTATATGTCGAATATATTTTAAAAAGAAAAAACTCAAGAACCCAGCTCGTGAAGCCCCGACGGTCCCATCGCCTTTGCCCGTCTACTGGTACTACTCTCCCTCGTTACCTCCCTCCGAACCACATTATCCTGATTTCCAATTTCATGCACCGTTCCCTGCGCCGTATTAGTTGTTGTGAAACTGCCCGAAAACGATAACGTCCTCCCGCTGCTGTCCACCCTCATATCGGGGCTTCCCCCTCCCGCCGCCGCACCGGACTCGATATGATCGTACACCGGTACCAACCCGCCTGTTACTGGGTTCCTAATGTACGCCACCGGTTCTGTCGGTACGGAAGGCGGAGGAGGCGGGGAGAATGTCGGCGGTGGGGGAGAGAAAATTGAGCCTCTTAAAGATGCGGAATCGGAGTATGGTTCCGGTAGTAGCGGGGCTTCGGGTAACTGTGTTTGCGAACCAGGCTGCGGGGTGTCGTCCACGATCAACGGATGTTTTACTTCATATTTATAAGTACTACCGTGACGATTGGCGTCACCTCCTTGGGATGGTCGAGGATTCGGTGTTTCAGCGCTGGCTTCGCGACTGCGTTTGCGACGGACACGGATGCCGCAGAATACAGCGAATGCGATGATGAGGACGCCGACGGGGACGAGCACACCGATCAGAATGTTACGGTCACGGGTGGAGATTGATTTGTTATTGATGTCGACCGCGCGGGTGGGCGTGCGGGAGGATGCCGGCGGTGTTCTGCTAAAGATCGTGGGGAGGTCCGGGTCGCTAAATTGGATGACAGGGCTGCCCCTATTAAGTTACAAATTGAAAGTGTTAGCGAGATCTCGGTCATCTATCGGATGCTACGTAGACAGGGACAAGGGGGGTAGCTGAGTGGAGACATACCCTTGGATTTGAAGATTGCCGACCACAGCAGAGGGGACTTCATAGTCTTTGTCTCCGACTTCGAATGCTCGCCATACAGTGCTTTCGGGATTCGAACCGCTGAGGTTGAGGTTATGCACACCAGCTTGATCCGGGGCATCGCATCCCATGGGATTAGGGAAGCTGCCTCCAATGATGAGCATTTGCGAGTTTCCGATAACGCTACAAGTAAGGCTGTTATGCGGGTTGCTTTCGTTGTTGGTGGTGGGCCAGAACCTAGTCCAGACGAAGTTTGGAAGGGATAGAATGTACACATCGTCATAACCGGGGCCTTCGGATGTTGACGCGCCGCCGTAGAGATATCTATATTGATAATATGATCAGATCGCTGGTGCGTAGATATTGATATTTCACAAGAACCTACATGTTATGCGTCGATAGGGTTCCATTCGCGGTTACGTTTCCATTCGCGACACCAGCACAGAATAACCTCCTCGAACCGGGAACATCACCAGTCGCCGTTTGTTGATACCATTTACTCGAGCTGATGTCGTATATGCTAATTTGATCCATCGGTATCTACCCAACCATTAAAATTAGCCACCTCCAACATTCAACCTATACATCGTATGTATAGAATATGTAGATACTCACCCCGGTAGCATTCGCGTTTGGAGTGTCCCCATCAACCGCAATACCCCCAAAAGACACCAGGATGCCATTATCCCCAGCGGGAACGTAAAGCAACACCCCCTCCGCCCGTCTCTGCTCATCGGGAAGCGTCTCATTCGTCCAAACGTTCGCGACCATATCGTACATCAGCAACCCGCTCACCGCCACATCCTGCACCCCCCAGCCATACTGACTCTCCTTCCCGATCCACCCGCCGAGATAATACGCCATCCCCAGACTATCCACCACGGCGCTGGCACCGCCCCATATTTGCATGATTAGCGCGGTTTGGTTGACCGTGGCCCAAGTGTCGTAGAGGACGTCGTACATCCACAGGTTGAAGGGGGTGGGAGTGCCGTCCGTGAAGAGACCACCGTAGAGGTAGAGTTTCTTGTTGACGGTGTCGGGCCAAAGGGTACCGTATGCTAGGGAGGGGACGCCGGCGGGTTTGGCGCGGAGGGATGTGACGAGCGGGGGCATGGAGACATCAGTCGAGCCACGGTATGTTGTTGAGAGGTCATGGTAGAGTATTGATGGGTCTGTACGACAGTATCACATTTGCATAATTAGACATCTCAATCGACCAAAGACCATTTAAATACGATCGCGAACGATTTTGATATGGAAGGAATGGGGGAACTAACTTGTGTAGTTACTCAAATCGTTGGGGTTGGTCAGGGAGGTAATCTGGAGATACCCCCCATCGATAAACAACCGATCATCTACAACCGCCGCTATTCGTATAAAAACAATATATCAGTTCACCGAATTCTTTAATTGAGGATTGTTCAATATTGAAGCTTAAACAAGTTGAGAATGTAAAACCAACCTTGATGCCCAAACCGGTGACAAAACTGCTGTATCGGATCGAAATTGGCGGGTAACGCCTTCGCCTGTCCGCGAACAAGAGGAACCAAAGCGAGGATCGAAATTAAACAAACATGTCGTAAAAGACTCCCGCCCCGTATCGACGTTGTCGCGACCATCATTCGAAGCTCTCTCCCTCTTCTACTCGGATATAACTACTCGGTATTGTCTTTCTCAATTAAATTTTTGGTTGTCTAAGGAGCCTAGCCTAGCTATCCGTCACTACCGACTGCTGCCTGAACGGTACCGATGTGCGATTCGATTCGTAAACCTGCTACTTTGGATCCAATAACGATGGGAGAGAAACTCGAGAAGAAGGGAGTGATCAACCAAAGGCGGAAGGAGGTTTAAGGGTCAGCTTTTGAGAAATAATAATCGACTGGACTAAACTATTGTTTTTTCGCCCCCCCGATTCCTAGGATTATCCTGACCAGACCAGCGCAGAAGCAGACCCGAGAACCCGGGTTTTAGAGGAGATATTACGCTGAATATTAATTCATACTGCTTGCTAGGGAAAAAGGAAACCCCTCACGAGGCTGAAGCAGACATGGACCGTAAACGGACAGGGCTAGTGATATCCATTTTCGAATTCCATTGCATACAGGCTATCCTGCCATCAACATTCGTGCGTGTGAAATGTCTCTGCAACCGAGATAGCTTTAGAGATGAAGAACATGCACCTTGTCCGTTAGACAAGATCCCCTACACCCGACCGGGGTAAACGACGACCTGGACGAATCGAGAGGCGAGATATCAAATTCGAGAGCGAAATTAGTGGACCCCGCTGCGCGTCTGATTGGCTCGCCTGGCAGGCTGATGTGGGGCTTGTTGCAGTTTTTGTGTTGCGGGCTTGGCTGTGCCACCGCTGCAAATGGATGGGTTGGTTTTGTGCCAGCTGAAATGACTGCAGAAGCGATGCTATTTACGGTGTGGTGGGTGTGCAGAGATGGCAGGGTACGGTTGACCTTGTCATGTCGAAATACAGGCAGCCCTGTTTGGTTTCAGCCCTGGAAGCTTATATTTTATATTTGCTCGTGTTATGTTGACGACCTGGGGTTTGGGATGAAATTTAGACATCCTTCCGTTATTGCGTCTTCGAGGTTGAATTGAACTTTTTTTTTCTTTCGATGAGTATCTGCATATATTCTGGAATAACGTCTAGGAGCGAGACTGATTTCGGACCTTGGTTGGTATTAGTAATTGCAGCGAGTTTAATTGTTAATTCGAGTTCCTGCAGTGCCGGATATATTGCCAAATAATATACTTCGTAAATAGGTTTCGATCCGTTTCAACCGATCTTAATGTATGACTCGGCGAGACCAACATACAGGAACTAAATATGACACCATATTGATACATATTTCAAATTGAAGGCTCTCTCCGTGTCAGCTTAGCCACCAGGCCGATTATTGTTCACGAGAACAAACCAGGCCCGGACAATTCATTCACCCAGGCTTGCTATTCGACCATACTTTTCGTCCCCCCACCCAAGTCTCCATCACCTTCAACTCATCCACCGTTCTCTTCTCCCATTCAAACTTTCTAATATCCTCGCCCAATACCACAAAATCCTCCTTCTTGCTTCCCTCCAAGGTTCCCAAATCCTTTTCCCTCATAATCGGCCTGGCCGGATTCACCGTCGCCCCTCTAAGCGCATCCGCTAATGCCACCCTCTGCGCTTCCCCCAGCCCATTCCCACTACCGTACACCTTTCTAGTAATCGCAGTAGCAACCCACAACAGCGGATCCGAGTCCGTGACTGGGCTATCGCTGTTGAAGGAATAACACACCCCACCCCAAACATCATCCGCGACAGGATCAATTCTCTCCGCCCGTTCCACACCCAATATGTCATTTCGAAACGCATCACCCCAGTAATGCACGTGTCCCATAGTGTGGGATACACCCACCCCCAATCCTCTCACTTGAACTACCTGATCAGGCTTTGTAACGGTAAAATGTTCGATACGGTGCATTATACCTGATTTTAGATCAGGATACGCGGCGTATATCTTCTCGAAATTATCGAGGACGAGTTGCGATGCGTGGTCTCCGTTTGCGTGGAGCATGATTTGGTAGCCTCTCTTCATCCATTTTAGCATTTCGTCGTATAAAGTTGTACTGTAAGCTGAGGGTGGGTATATGTTGTTATCTTCGGTCGGCCATACTAGTACCCCTCGTGTTCTGTTTCCAAAATATTCCGGAAAGTGAATGGGGAGGTATGATGAATTTACAGCCGCGGTGAAAGCCTGCGTTGATCCGTCCGTCCACATTTTTATAGTTTTGACGTTTAGATTATTGAATTGGAATCCGTCTGGTGGTATGGTTCCGTTTCCTACCATTACTTCTGCGTCTGAGGGTTTGAAATCTGCTATCGCCCCGAAGATGCGGATAGGGCTGACGAGGCTGACGTTTGCGATAGTTTGCAGGTCGTTTGCCCCACCTACGATGCCGATTCCTGCGTCGAATGCGGTGGTTATACCCTTCGATAACCATAGTGGGAAGAGTTTTTGCAAGCCGGTTTTGATGAGTGGTTGTCGGGCGGTACTGGCGAGGCAGAAAAGTGAGATATGGCGCCGAGTTCGATGAGGACACCGGTGAGGTTTCCCGAGGCGTCTTTGGCGTATGCTCCGCCTTCTGGGTTTGGCGTGGAGTTTGTGACATTGCGACAGCGAAGGCCTTGGTGTTGGCGTAGGCTATATGACCGGACGCGTTGATGACGAGAATGGGAACAGTGGATATATTATCGTCGAGGTCTTTGGATGTGAGGTCGTGCCAGTCTGGTCGTGATGGATCATAGCCGTAACCTACCAGCCATTGTCTCCGCTGTTGTGTTTAGGTTTGGTAGTTCGGATTTTAGTTTGGTCATTGTGGATTGAAAGGTCGGTGCTCGGAGGGGACTGACGTCGACGAGGTAGCCTTGGAGAAGGGCCGAGAGGAGAATGTGAACGTGAGGCTCTACGAAACCCGGGAGGATGACTTTGGAGCCCTAGGTTTACGAAGAACCTGCGTGAGCCGGCTTTACGGATCACATTTTGGAGGGTTCCAACGGCGACGATTATGTCGTTTTGGATAGCCATAGCTTGGACCGCTGTTAGGTTGTTTCGAGCCATTGTGATTATAGGGAGCGGGTTGGAGGGGTCGTTGCTGTAGAAGATTTCGCGAGAGGGAGTAGGTTCCACTGCTACTCCTGCGTTCCAAGCTAGTTCCCCAAGAGTAGGCATTGTCTCTTTTCGTGATCTCGGGATCGAAGTGTAAGTTTGAAAGATCTCCGAACAGTGTTCGAGCGGCTCTGAGATGAGGCGTCAAGCAATTCTCGTGCTCGCCGGCATGGGCTGTCGATAGGGTTGTGAAATGCATCAACCCGAGCAGGACGAGCGTGACGTAATGAACTGTTAACGACATTGTTTTTGTCAGTCCCGATGATTGTAGGATGTATCATCGAGTAATCAACAGTCTCTCGAGTTTGTCGCTATTGAGTGAGTCTACAAGTCTTTGGAGATGCAATGATTTCAATTCACAGTCATACACACATATGCAATTTCGTAAGCTCTCAATCCTGACAGTCTAGATTCTCGAACAAGTTAGCTATCGAACCTCAAACAAAGACGAGGATAAAATGTATAATTAAGGATACCTACCTCCCAGGGACACCAACCGTCGATATCACCGCTCAAATTGAAGTCACGGTCGATTACCCCTCAGCTACCGCTAGCTCTAGCAGCCTTATATATATAATATCTGTATCACGAGCAATCGAAATAAAGATCTAGTTAGCGGCCGAATGGACGTCTATTGTGCAATATTCCGGCTTCATGACGATACTTGCAAGTTGGTCTTGAACTTTCGTACCCCACCCAGCGTGACGAGAGATGATATCAACCGTCGCGTCGGGGAAGACCAGAAAAGTCCCCGTCCGGTTGGCAGACGAGGTTGCATCCACCTCAGTTTCACGAACCATTCGAGCGAGCGCGAGTTGATCGGAGGAAATCAACATGTCGGAATGTTTGCATTCGCCTTGCATGGAAGTCGTCAAGTCGAGGTTGAAAGTGAAATGCGTGGTTGAACTGTGCAGGGCCGTGGCAAAGCCGTTTATGGTTGCAGCTAGCCTCAAATTCAAGGTTGCAACGCGCTCAATAATGTACGCATGCATATATTCACAACGCTGAAGGCAAAACTTGACCAAAGGAGATGTCGAGTATTCTCTCATATCTTTGTAAACTCATGAAGGTTCAACAGGTCAATTGGTAATAAGCCTCAACAATCAAGCTATAGTGCCATCTTTTTGTTGGTTTCAACAGAGACAAAACTAATATTATAACACACACATGACCTGCCTGTCATCTCTTCCTTCCACTACCCCCAAATCTCCCACATCCCCTCGCAGTATCTTCCCATCCGCTAAACCCACCATATTACATATCTAAGCCATCAACAACCCCACAGTACTAACAGCAGTCAACCCCAAAACACCATATCCCGTCCTATAAACCCCCCTAACACTCAACTCCCTAGCAGTATCCCAAACCAAATGCCTAATCCCGTTCCAAAAATGAAAGCTAAACATCGCCGCCAACGGCGCTTTGACAGCCACCTTGACCGCGGTGCTCATCTCCCCCCACTTTTGCGCCACATTCGCGACACTCATATTGACACCGACGGGGGAGAGGAGAACGTATCCGATGGTGTAGAGGTAGAATATGCCGGATAGAGTGACACCAGTGATACGGGTCGTCATGGAGAGGTACCATGTTAATTGAGGTTGGTAGATTGAGAGATGTGGTGAGACCGGGCGGTTGAGGCGTTGGGCGGCGAGGATGGAGGACGCGGAGGTTGCGGGGACGGATTCGGTTGTTATCATCCTGATGTTACTATTAGCATTGAATACGTGAGGGTGTGTGTGAGGGTATGTGAGATGGAAGTTACCGTCTGGGAGTGAAGAATGAGGTCCTGGTCCGGGCAGCTGTGGGAAATTTTCATGTTAGCTCGTGCGACCGGATATATGACGTCTGAGAGATGTAGGGTGATTAACGTACACCTGAGGAAACCACGGGAGAGTATTCTCGTCGACAGCATTATGAGTGATATGATGTATACTATATCCGAGCCGCCGCAATTGAAGTTCGATGGATTGAAAAGAAGGTTGACGTCGAAATGGAAGGGTGGAATAAACTCGGCATATGATTTCATCGAAAGTGTGGTTCCTCGGCTGTTTGCCGGCCAGCCAATCAAACGCCCGCCAATTTCAATCCACCCAAATTTTCCACCTTCGCTTGTTTTCGTTTTCTTCTCCTCTTCTTCTTTCTTTCTTCTTCGTCAAAGCATTCTCTCATAGTCCCATCCAATCTTCGCATGCGACGGCCGCTCGGGGGTGGGTTATCCGCTTCCATGGCCTGAATTGCACCTTGCTACGGATACATTCTATTTCGACCATTCGGAACGGTAGACGGTATTCTCACGGGGTGGGATAAAAGGAGAGAATGCGAGAAGGAAGAACGTTAATATATATAATGGGAAGACCCGTTTAATCGCGCACCAGTTGGATAGATGGCTGCAGGCGTTTCATACACGAGGTTACATGCATTTCACATCGCACTCAGTATTTTTTATGAGGATTCAAGTAAAGGGAGTTAATCGAATTATATGTATCAACTGCAAGTACAATCGGGATATCATGAAAGAAAAAAAGAGGTAATAATCGCTAAACAGAACAAGTGAGATAAAAAATATCCGTGTACGTGCATGCCATGAAACGCCGAACCCGATAATAGTCATGTATCGATTACCGCCAATCTAATCATCACCGTATAACCACCCCAGTCTAAAAAAGCCTTATCTCCCGTATGTTGGATATACTAAATCACCGCCCGACAGCCTTATCAATCACCTCCAGCTTTTCAAAATGCTTCCTACAAGTCGCGATATTCATAAGCGTGGTCGTACTCTCCGCCGCATTCGCCGGCATGACCACTAAAATATACGTATTCGGGGTCAGAATATCGATAAAGGCCGAAAACTTTTGTGCCCTCAACTCGAACGCTGTGAAATTCGACGCCATTTTCCTATCCAAAAATCTACCCGTCAGCATAGATTCCACCTAACGATCAGTGTGCTCCCTCTCATCAAAGGAAAAGTCGTAAAATAATGAGAAAAACGTACGAGCAACTCTGCTTAAACTGCTTCACGATATTACTAATCTTCTCAAACCGATCCGGAAACGGATTCTGCACCCCGCCCCTCGTCACATGCGCGATCACTAAAAAAGTCGTCCTCTCAAACAAAATCACCTCCTCCGCCTCCGCAATCTCTGCAAACGCCGTCAAATGCCGCTCCAATATCGGCCCGTTCGGGATCAACGTGTACACAATCGTAGCCCAAGCCTTATACAATGTTTCATCCCAGATACTCGTCGCAAAACACGTGATATCCATCCCCAACGACCGTTTCCTCAATATTCCAGCCCGTTCTTGAAACGCCGCGTCTCGGAATTCGAGCTGCACCAGGTCCATCTTGTGTATCAGACAGAATATATGCGCCGTGGGACTGTTATCGCGCAACGCCTCCACGCAACTAACGTAGGTGATGAAATCGCGTTCGAACTCGCGGGATTCGATATCAAATACGTAGATCAGGACTTCGACGTGTTTGAAAATGTGGTCCCGTTGGCTGTTGAGGTAGTTGTCGATAAAGGCGTCTTGGCCGCCGCAGTCCCATAGGTTGAGGGTCAGACCGCCCAAGAAGCGGACGTGGTTATGTTCCACGTCGATGGTGGCGCCTAGCCGGCGGGTGTCTTTTGCTACATAGTTGGAGAAGACGATGGAGCGCATGGAGGATTTGCCGGAGCCAGATTTGCCCTGCAGGAGTGTTAGTAGGAGTAGGAATGTGAGTGAAATGGTTGAATATTACCATGAGAAGGACTTTCTTCTTGCGGCGGGATTTGGAGTCCTCCATGTCGGGCGGCAGATGGCAACGGACCGTGGTAAGGTGAAGATGGTGATATATTGATAGTCCCACGGTTGAAGTCGTGCGATTGATGACGGAGGGTGTCCGATAGAACGTCAGGCAATCGACTTTGTGTTGCCGTGTTTATGTTTGTCATTTTGTCATCCTGTTTTGGAAAACCCTCTCCTTGTAGCCACATGATCTGAGATATACCCACTGATCCGTTAGACGTTGGATTCTGCAAGCCACAAACTATTCAAGTTGTAGATGTTCAGATGTCATATCATGCGGATATAAACCATATTTCAAGTCGGATTTCGCATACCTCGTCTCTCGGTCGAGTGGTATCTGAAGATCACGTGAGCATAACGAGCAACCTGTCCACAAGCATGATGTCGGCAACACAGGCATATTCAGCATGCAGGATATCTCGGTATATCTGGATCGTAATCTAAACTTGTGTTTCCGAATTCCGTTTCAACACAATTTCAGGCATTGTAAATCCTTAGCTCGAAGCAAGTCCCACTACGCAGGGAAAACAGCAGTAGGACATGTAAGCATAACGTTATAAAATCAGCATTGCATCGGCAGTTGTAGATCTAGAGATCGATATCAAAACATTTACCCCTTGTAAAGCTCTCTCATGGTGTCATAACCCCACGTTTCAGCGCGAATAGACGCGAAAGATCACGCGAGTTACACAAGGAATTTAAGGTTAAACGTACCTGAACAGCCAAGAATCCGACGGAACAGCGGGACGACGGAAATAGAATACACCGAATAAGCGACGGAAATTAGAATACCAAAGTAATGTTTAAAGCGACATGCTACAGCATGGCATGCTATCCCCCGCATGTATATATCTAGACATGTCTACACTGACAGCTACCCATGCTTAAGCAAGTTGAGCGAGTTAAATATTCGTATTAGAAAACTCGGCGACACCGATAAAATGTATCACAAGGTCGACGAAACCAATAGTTGAGTATTATATTGAAACAATCCCTTGGCTTTTCATCTGACTCTCATAACCATGTTAATTCCCAACCGTAGGCTAGTGTTGGGACGGTGGACAAGTTGATAACAGGCCTAATTGAGCCGTTTAACACTGGATTAGGATGTTAATCTAGAAGGATCGCTAATTACCCCAGACCAAGCTCCACATCTATCTGCATAAATCCATGAATATACCTGAACCTGGTTTCCTTACCATGGCAGCGAATGCCACATCATGTTAGCGAGACCTCAGGACCTTTATGAGGAAAAAAATTTCATCTTAAAATCTTGGTGATTTAGGCTGAGAGTAGGATTGGGCATACGTATATACATCAAGAGCCGCAACCCGGCTTCCGATCGACTCCGCGCTCCGTTCTCCTTGTTGAATATGATGTTTGGATAAGCTCAAGACAAAAATGTAGATGTCGAGAGTGCCCTGTTCCTAGCCATCTCCTGCATAACTCTATCCGATAATACGTCTCACAATATGCATTGTCCCACGTGGATTTTGTCTCGTACCCGTCATCCTAAAGTAGAAATGTGTCGATATCAATCTTGGGATGAATTACTTGCGGTATGTCCGGTGCTTTGAAAAGAGAATTCAATATATAAACGGTCATAGCTCGCCCAGATGAGGTTGATTACGACCACAGCAAATCACCGGCCTGTGATTGGATTGCATATTTTTACTCAACCAACAGTAAGCAGTTAAAACTAAAATAAGAATGAAAACCTCTCTGGTTGCCCTCCTCGCCGTTGGCTTGGAGCTCGGACTGGTATCAGCACAACAAGCGCTTTACGGCCAATGTAAGTAGATTGAATATATATGCTTTATAAACGCAAATAAACCTGAAAGCTGACCACTATGGGCATAAAAGGCGGAGGAATAGGATTCACCGGTCCCCTCAGCTGTGTGGCAGGTGCCGTTTGTGTTTATCAGAATCGTGGGTATACAAATATTCAGAAACGGCACATTTATAATCAAAAGCGGCTTGTTGATGAGATATCGTTGAATCAGCGTATCATTCTCAATGTCTACCCGGCACCGCGGTTACAACCACCACTACGACTCCAGCAGTGGAGCCCACAGCACCTCCTGGAAGCCTCTCAATCAAAACTTCATGCGTCAACACCACTATACAGGACGGTTGGTTTGTCGGCTGGTGTCTGACCGGCGTCTCCAACAAGCGGATTCAAAGTAGCGTGTGGCTTAACAGACTAGTCCAAGCTGTTAATGGAGACCTACAGGTACTGATATCTCTATATCCAAGATGAAACTTATTGGCTTATGGTCCTAATAATCGTATCACTTGTGGTTTCTAGTGGGGAGGTGGTATTTCCTATCCCGCAGCCTGCAACTCTTGCCAGCTAAACAACCTCAGCGAGTTGAGTTGCATTTGCCCAGCCGGAGGCAAGCCACTCTACACGACTACCATAAACCTAGGTACCGTATCCTTCCACTCTTATAATCGTTCACCTTACTACCCCATTCAATGCTAACATATCTCAGAGGAACACATCGCAAACTACAAAGGTTTTCTCCTCAACGACTTGAACGGCCCACCCGTCGTCCCCAAAACAAGTAAGACCGGTCTATTCCCCAGCGATCTAGGCTGGGGATACGACCCCGGTGATACCTCCTGCTACCAAGGAAACAACGCCGCACTCTGCACCGAGTTGACTTGGGGTCCCGGATGCGATGGTGTCTTTTCCGGACGTGACGGCCCCGTGCGGTGCGAGTACGACTTGTTTTCGTCGGAGAGTGCGGCGGATTACAGATCCTTCAAATCGTTTGGGTTTGAGACCGCCGATCCTGGGGCTTATGAAGTTCATGTTTGGGATAATTTGGTGTGTAGCGGGCAGCCGGCTGGAACGATCGTGTCGTCGCAATATTGGCAATGTTTGAAGTATCATAAGAAGCTTGTCGCTTGGTCGGTTACCCCGCGATGGAATGCGGATTGGTAGTTGAAGATGTATATATCAGAGATAATAGGGCTCGCTCGAGCATAGTAGAGATTCTGAGGTATCGTTGATCACGACGAAATAATATTTGGGCGACTTTGCTTGAGGCGCCCTGAGATCCACGTGAATACATATAAGGAAACCATCCATTTCGCAATATATATATATAGCAAATATAATGAATACGAAATGATTCAATTACACTAAGAAACATTTCCCCTCCACATCATATGTACAAAATCAGCCACGCATCATATTAAATTCAAAGCTCTGTTAGTCCATCATGTCCTGTACAGTTTTTTTTTAACCCCACCGGTTCCACCAACCGCTCCTACAACTTACATACATTGGGAATAATAATCGTTACTGAAAGTGCATGTTGATCCACTGCAAACTGTGCACCCGGTGTAGCCGATTCCGCCGCACTGTCCGTAGATAGATTGAGTGCAGCCCGACCCTCCAGCAGTCGTAGTCTTAGTGGTCGTGGTCTTAGAGGTCTTAGTGGATGACGTAGTCGTTGTTTTTGTGCTGCTAGTAGCCGTTTTTGTGCTGCTAACGGTAGTAGTTGCATTTGTCGTTGAAACGGTAGTAGATTTGGTCGTCGTAGTCACAGACGATGTATTCGCAGAAGAGGTCTTGGTGGCCGTAGATTTGGTCGATTTAGTAGTCGTGCCTAGGTTAGGTTAGGGTTATGTTAGCTTTGGAAGCTTCTAGCCAGGTGTGCGTTTGGGGTATTATATTGATTACCTGTAGTTACGCCAGTCGACGAACAAGGGAAGTCCAAGTCTGCAGTAGAAGCAATGTTGATGCAAATAAACTCAGAGGTGCCTTTGGTTCCGACAAGTTTAGTTCCGGTGGCGGTGATATCGTTGCAAATCTGGGTGCATTCGAGATCTACGACCAAGCTAGACTTGGAACCGGTCCCCTGGACGTTAATATAATGGATATCGCTGATAGCGATCTTGGACGGGTAAGAAGCGCAGGTGCTGGCGGAGGTGGAATAACATTGGTTGATGATAACTGGATAGCCTACGTTGGTAACGTAGAAGTCCTCAAAGGTGACGTTCTTGACGAATCCGCTGCCGCCACCGGAGGTAGAGGTCGGGGATGAATTGCCTCCGTATCTAAAATAAATCGTAAGTACTTGATCTAAAGAAACAGAAAGGGGGGTAAACCTACGCTTTGATACGCGCACCGTTCTCAGCGTTTACCATCGTTACATTTTTAACTAGCACATTCTGTACAATATCTACCTCCGCTGCATACTGGCCCAAACTCCCCACTGAGATACCTATTTTCGTTGAAAAGTTCAGCAAATAACCCAATATAAACGAGCCTAAGAGTATCCTAACATACCGTGACTTCCCTGGCAGTAGAGGTTTTGGATGAGGACGTTGGTGGCATTGGGTTTGAGTGAGACGCAGTCGTCACCATTGATGATGTAGCTGTTGGTGATCGATACACCGCTGCTGGTGTGGATATCCCAACCGTCCGTATTCTGGGCTTGAGCTCCATCCGATTGGATCGAGTTCAAGTTGATATTGTTAAAGGTAACATTGGTGCTACCCTTGACAAAATTGTGCCAGAATGGAGACTGCGTCTGGCGAATGTTCTCAACAAGGACATTCTTGGCGTTAAGGATGGTCCAGGGGATAGGTCGAACACCGCCTGTTCCACGTTTGTACCAGGCTGTTATACAACGTTAGTGATCTATTTAATTGGAGATTTAAAATTCATTAGGTGCATACCATCGCCGTTTCCAGCATATAGACCGCCACCATAAATATGAATGTTCGAGCCACCGATAGTCCATGCGGTGTACGAGTTTTGGTAAGTCAACGGGATGGCGTTGCCATCCCAGTAGCTAAGATCTAAATGTTACTGTTAGCTGTAATGCTAGATCGCTGAAAGGGCAGGGGTGTCGTACCGTTACTCAGGGTCAAGGTACCGCTGAGTTCGATTTCAATGTTGTTCAAGTTATTCGTAGCAAGGACGGTGCCAAGCGTATACGAGCCTGATAGGACAACCTTGAAGTCTCAACGATTAGTATAGTTCCATTAATTAAATCTTCATCTGCGGGTAACATACCTTGCCTCCGTTGTTACAGGCTGCGAGAGCGGATTGGATAGCCGCAGTCGCATCGTTGGTGTTCGAAGGGACAGTGCATGTTGTCTGGGTAGAAGCCGCGGCAGCGAGAACGCTGAGAAGGGTTGCGTAACGCAGCATTTTCGAGAAGGAATATCGATCGAGTTTCTCCAGAGTCTACAAGGCAGATAGCTGTCTACTGAATAGCTTGGTTGAACTTGGTAACTTGGCGGGTACTTGGCATCGTGAAGTTTTATATATTTTCATCTGAAGCTCCAATCCATCGCATCGTTCGTTGAGGTGAGCCATCATTTTTGACCCTGAGAGATGCAAAATGTCGAATTTCTCCGCCAAATATTTTTAAATTTTCCGGAAGCGAGACGAAACCCGGGTTCTATATACCCTTTTCGGATTCTATAATAGAGATTTATATCGATATGTTCCCGTCACGGTTTATAGCGGTAGGGAAAGGTGGAGTCGAATTTGTTTCCCAATTCCTCCGCAAAAGCGTTGCATCGTTTATGCGGTCCAGATTCCGAAGATTTGACTGGGGCACCGCGGTTATGATTGGTGGACTCTCGCAGTGGGCCGATCCTGATACAAGCTTTACCAAGACACAAACACCCCCCTGCATGACAAGCACAGACTTCCCGGTTTAACCGAGGCAGCCCTTGCTCATCTGAGGATTTTCTGTGGCTTCCAGTACTTTGTTCGCTGATATCTGCAGATGTTTCTTGCACTCGAAGTTGTATGAATCGTCTCGGTAAATTATTATACTTCTGCATATCCATTACCGTTCTATTTTCTTTCTTCTTTGTTTTTGTAAAGATCGGTCGCTGATTCGTGCATTTCAATGGCATTAAATGACCGTGCTGATGACGGTACCCGGCATTTATTTTCTTGTCACCTTGGCGAACCTGCAATTATCAATAATGAGGTTGATATACGAGTTTGACAAAGATTTGATATATGATTATCATTGTTAGCCTTATAGTACAAACTTCGAAGATATAGGATGCAATCGCTTGCTAGAAGCCGGCTGGTACTTGTGACATCTTCATGTGTCGCTATTGGCTGGGAACGACAGAAAAGCTTGTGCTCTATCTCATGATATAGTGATGTCGATTAAGAGATCGATCTTAAGAAACCAAATGTTGTAATCAAGATAAATTTCACCATTTGAATCAGGGATTCCCCGCGCGCTAATTAGCCCCGAATCCGCGTGTCACTTCGCCGGTGGGATCGCGACTAGTACATGCTCGCTCCGCTGCGCTCCAAGCTTCTTCCGTCATGGGGTCAGGCATCAATTGCCAAGAAAAAATTCGAAGTTAGCTTTTGATTTCATAAATCCAAACGAGCAATCTTTAGCCTTTAGCAGGGTCAATATCACCATTCTAGAATCGGATTGCATTTTGGCTTTATTTTAACCTCGATATATCTTGACTCTGAGCTTGATTATCCTCGCCACCGCTGTTAATTAATTAGTGGTATATCAGTTCTAGACGACAAATTATGTTTACGTTGCTGGACCTAAGCTGTTTGTTTGTAGCTTAAAGCATTGTCCGCGCGAGCGAAATAAGTAAGTTTATCGAAAGTACGACTGAGGTTCAACTTTCGTTTGAAAGTCCTGGTTGGTGCTTGTATCAGCTTTTGCCCTAATAGAGTCTGAGAACGAAACTAACATTTTTTATATGAAAGCCTAAGCAAGTAGAGTTGTAGAAGTGGAGAGTCTTCTACTTTCTTGTGACTAGATGTTTAGGATTTAATAAGATCGTAATAATAGATTGATACTAGTCTTGGAGATGTGTATATTATCAAAGCGAGTCGTATATACTACATTTGTCCTATTAACGCTTTAGGTTACTGCCTTCGATATTGTTTTATTCTCCTTCATTCTTGCTCTCCATTTCTTCTTCGGGTTGTACGATATCGAATCCGACTAGATTTTGACAGATAATAGCTTCGCATCGAGCGTTTGGTTTACGAGACAAGATAAGAATATAGGAGATATTTCTGTGGGGTCCTTACAGTGGCGAAAGGTATCTATCTTCAAGGTGCTGCTTAGAGGTCGAGATTTAGGCGTGAATATAATGAAGGGACTTTAAGGTGTATAACGATGCCTGCGTTGATATGTGTAGATACCGACCATCATCATCGTCACCATCCAACCCCCCACAACCCACCACTAGCCTCCACCGTAGTTTCGTCATTCGTAATATATCGTAACCCTACTGAAAACAATACTCTTTAAATTCTCTTCTTCTGGTTGTTTTACCAACGACTGGCTCGTAAGTGCTGAACGATACGGTGGCTTGCTGATGCCATATCAAGAATCCCCTTTTGCTGACCGAGCTGCAAAGAGCTGGTCCTTCTCGAACTATAACGATCTTTTTCCTCCATACACATACCCATATAGATATATATCCATCGAAACAATTTCAGTCTCTGCATATATCTGTACTCATCCAAGCTCGAGCGATGGGACGGAAGAGAAAGCAAACCGAGCAGACTACATGCCGACCGTCATCCTCTCGCGAGTCTCCCAAGATACCAAAACGACTACAAAGAAGTCCTTCCCTGGGGAACTCAACCGAAGAAGAAAGCCAGGCTCAGAGCTCACCGATCAACAAAGTCCGTCGAAGTCTCCGTCTTGCCAACCGAAGAGGCGAATCAAAGAATCCCAATTTTGGTATAGTAGGACTTGAGAATATTCCTGAGCCCAAGTCTTCAATAAGGTCTGCGAGTGATGACTCATTTTTCAACTTGTCCTCAGTCCGGCGTGGTATGGAGGAAGATGGTGACGTTGAGTCAGACATCGAAATAGATGAAGATGAAGAAGACAAAGAGTCAGAGTTGGAAAATGCTGAGGATGACCTCGCAGAAGTGCGCTCCCAAACTGCGCCGCAAATCCGAACCCGGACATCTACTCAAGCAAATATACTTGCGGAGTTTTCGTGATCGCCTTCGCCACCATAGTGATAAGGAATTACTATCACATCGCCGGAGAATACGAGCCTTGTCTGTTGCACCTTCACTCGGATGCCATAACTGCCGACATCTTTTGCAAAAAGGGTTGGTACGGCATGAAGGACAACATGGATATGACAAAATATCGAAAATTTTGGTATCGAGAATTTGAGAACTTATTTTCGGATCCAAAATGGTATCTGCCTGAAGAAGATGCAATGTGAATCTTTCCTCCTCCAAGATCTATTTTCCCCGCGAATTGCTCAACGCTAACCTAACAACAACCGTATTAGAATGCTCAGGAATGTGAAATCCTCTCTCGCTATTGATGAGATTGAGAGTTCAGGAGGTCCCGCATCTGTGTCCAATCCCAAGTCGAAACCTGAACATGAACTTGGAACTCTTCTTTCCGAAGAATCGGGGACTCTACCGATAGTGATGTTTCAAGAAATAAACAGACTAAATGTGAGGAGGACATCAAAATCGAGAAGCAATCAACTAAAAAGATCTGGAAAAAGAAAGAAAAGAAAAGAAAGAGACCGTTAAAGAAGCACGGCGAAATGCCAGCCAATCTACCGCCCCGTTCTCCCCCAGCCGCCGGGCTCTCGCCAAACACATCCGGGACTTCTGTTGCTGTTCAAAGCCAATACTTCCTCAATATGGTGACTCCAATGACACCAACTGTGATGGCGATGATCTATCACTCCTGGATCTACTCCCCATTCTATGGATTTTACCCAGGGCGTTCATTTGGGTATATGCAGCGACCGATGATCCCGCCTAACGTTAACCCGCCTAATGGTAATCCTCAATAAATGAGTGGCAAAGAAGCACACGAAAAATCACAAAAACAAAAAAAATTTTGCGATAAATATCTGGGCCGCGACTTGAATCTTATGTCGCATACTGTTTTATCTTTACTCTCAAGGATTTTAGTATCCCTGGCGGGCTTGTTTTTACACTTTATTATATTCCATTGGTTGAACGTGATTCTACAGCGGGTTACGGTGCATGGGCGCGGCGATATCAAGTGCGTCTTGCATATAATATAGCATTAAAAAGCGATGCCGGTAGTGAATTAACTACCTTCCCAACAATTCCTTCGGTGCGTCAACATGAAATCGATATATAGGAGATAGATCCTGTTAGAAGTCTCCACTCGAAACGTCACATCGCTTGAAAATAATCTTTGAAAATAGTCTGTTCGGCTGGTTCGGAAGAGAGAAAAAAGAGCCTGCTTGCCAATAAAATCGAGATCTAGGCCGATTCGGGCTCCCCTGTGAGGGGTGTAGGAATTTGGTGTTTCTCGGTTACTGTGGATCTTTGGTAGACATTGCCAATATCAGCCAATGAGAGTGCAATAAAGCTGTGTAAGGCCATGTTAGCCGATGCTCGTTTGCTGTGAAAAGCTGAAGTGAGACCGAGTGTAATTTTGTAGGGTAGCGTTGTATTATATCAGAACCGGCTCTTTCGATCCTTCTGAAATTTATAATATGTACCTCTACTTGACTTTTAGAATACTCTCTTTTCAGGTCCTCTGGGAGATCAGCCTCATCCGAGATCGGATGACTAGGTTCTATTTTTCTTCTGGCATAAAAGCAAAAGCTTAGAAAATCTAAAAATAGTGTGTGATGCGAAAGTTTGTATATCTAGGAGTATATGGTATAGCAATTGATATTTAGAAAGTGCTGAAACTAGTATTAGGATGCAGCCAAATAAAAATAATCTCAGGCTTTATAAATTTTATGGAATTTGTATATGGTCCAAACTTTTTTAGGTTTGACTAGGGTTCTCTATGGTGTTCTATTCAATTCGAAGCGCTTCGATCTCTGGCGAGTCTCGCGAATATTGATATCTAGCCCCGCTTGAAATAAAAGAATATCCTCAAATGCTAAAAGGAAATCCATAAAAAACCTTCTTAAGATATTAATCAGCTAGCTCCGTTGGCAAGCCCTACTTCTCTTTTTATTTTTCGTTTCCTTCCTTTCCATCAAAATTTTGTAGTTGTATCTATCTAGCCTTCACTTCTATTTTTTGATATCCATTCTCATGTATTGCGCATAATATCCTTACAATTTACGCGCCCAAACATTTCACCGAACCAAGATTTCTTGAGCCTTCCGCTGAATCCAAGCTCCCTAAGAAGCATAGAAATCACCTAAGGTACAATAGAAAATGCCAAATGTAAGCTTTCCAAACTTCTTACTAAATGTGAGAGAGATTCTGGACACAAAATGAAGGTTGTGTTGGGTTGGTGCATACCGACGTCCAATCAGCAACAGTAAGAGGGAAATTATTTTTTTGGCCGAGGTAGCATAAGTCAGAAAACCTTAGCTCATAAGCTGCAACTTTCTCCATCTCCTCTTTATTGGGTAACTGTAGCTTGCCAGTCATATAAGCCGCAGTCCAAGCGGACTTTACAATAGCGTAGTGCATCGTTCCAGTGACAATATGAGCGCCCATGATTACGATGCTACCGTCGGCAAGCTCAGTAGGTACAGTCCAATGATACAATCTGAATGGACCAAAGTTTTGAGGTGCATTTACAGCCGCTGGGGCCTCTTTGAGAAGTGGATTCAGGGTAAAGACCTTTTTTTCCGCCTCGGCTTCGAGGATCTTCCATTTTTGGAGGTACTCATCAGTATAGAAGTGAGACGGACATGGGAGGCCAAGGTGCATCTCCAATTTCGGATCGTCCTCAAAAAAGAGATCCTAGTCTTGAAGCCGGTCGCAAATATAACCGCATCGGTGGGGAAGCGATATCTTGATTTGAGTGTGACAAATTTGTCCTGTATCGACTCAATAGTCTAATAACCTCAATCTTACCATAACGCACTTAATCCCAGAGAGGTTCGTCATAGTTGTCAACACGCAACAGGATGTTCCTATGTTCTTTGCTTTAATCTCGTTTTTGCCGAAAAATCGTCTACAGGAGCCGCGAGGCCTTCTTATGGTAGGCTAATATTAAGACTCGCCTGTGTCTTTACAGTTGGCTTTCCTGTTCACAAACTGGAGTTTATCTCAGGTTACTCACCGCTTAAAAATGTAATTATATTAGATTAATTTTTATAAATTTTGTAGTGACTTTGACATTAATTTTTGATTTAATAGGTTGTGGTTGAGGTATCAAAACAGCTACTTTTAATTTTGGTGGATTATTGATATGAGGGGGTGTAAGAAATTATATATAAAACTTAGAAATATATTATATATCCTTAATTTATTTGTTACCATGATTTATTATATAATTATGTTTAAATCATAAAAAATATCCTCCATGATATATTATATAATAATAAGTTAAGGATTATTGCCTGGTGTGGAAGCGCTAATAACCCTTGTCTCAATTTTGCGGGGAATTTCTGAAATTCGCAATAGGGTAATACACATTTATTTTTCTCCGAAATACTACTTGTCTTGTCATAACGCCAGGAACGAAGGTTACAATGTCCTCTGCCTTCTTAAATGGTTTTATGCGCTGGAGCGAGAATTTAGTGTTACGGAAATCCTGTTTGCGCAATTATCTGACCACTATCACACAAAATAGAGCCGGAATTACTATTCCTGTGTAAATGGTGGTAAACTTATGCTAAAAAAGTTAAGCTTTTTGTTATTATAACAAAAAAAAAAAAAAACGGTTTAGTTATAAAATCCTATAGAAGCTTGGTTTTTTTGATTATGGTGTGATGATTAATAACTGGGTGAGGGATGAAGAGAAAACTCTGAAACTAAAGTAGGGCTAATGTTCTGGGGCGCCCAATCATTTTCTCTCCCAGGTGTTGATGACCTATGACTACTTTTCAATCCTGCACGCTGAGGGTATCCCTATACGGCAGAGTTGCTTTATTGTTACGGCTAAAAGCATCTATACAAGATTATATTCAGATATCCAACATGATGATTTTAGTTTTGAGTTTTCCCGCGAGTGGCTTAAACATTTCAAATGTCGAAAATGAATTTTAAATCAGCAAAACACCAATAAAGCTTAAAAGATACCGGAAAATCACAAAACTCAATTAAATCATTTCATAATTTCATCCGTACAATAAGCGCGTAAGCGTGACCTTCCATGGAAGCGCATGGGTAGACGAGGCTGTAACCAAGCAATGGCTCATCAGCCACTGGAAACCTTAAGTTTCGACTCAATTAACGGTTTCAGCAATAGCAAGGAACACCGCTTGTCAATGCTCGACGCTCTAAGGTCACAAAAACAGAGGGAGTTCGCAACTTATTGCGTGACATGAAGATTACAATGGCCATTGTCCCGAGTGGCTGCACGCCGCTTATGCAGCCGCTAGAGGGTTGCATCAACAAGCCATTCGAAGAACATGTTAAAGAATTATCACACCACCATTTTGAGGACACTGTTGAGCAATGGGAATTGGAGAATTTTATAGAGGGACAAAGAATAATGACAAACTGGGTTGGAGAGGCATGGGAGCGCACGTGCAAATCTAAAGATTTAATCAAGAGGTCCTTTCAGAAGTGTGGGATTGCGGTTGCAGTTGACGGCAGCTGGGACGATCAAACATATAAAGGTTTAGAGGGTTACGAGGTGCGGAAGAAGTATCTTGATACTATTGTCACGGAAAATGAAGATGGGAATGCTAGTTTCACTGAATCTGCTACGTCTTTTACGTCTTCTCTCGATAAATATCGTGGCCATCGTCATCCTGGCGCGTTTGATGAGGGTGATGATGAGGGGGGGCTTTGAAAATATATATAGACGATTGTGAAGCCGAAACGGACGACGATGAAGCGGAATATTTTTTGGAGGCGGAAACACAAGATTTGGGTAGCTCAATGGTGAGCCGGTTGTAGAGTGCTGAATACCTGTTTAACGGAATAATCGCTATGTATTTTAAATGTTTTAGAGGTGCGATCTCTCCATTGTCGCAATAAATTAAATGTAGGCTTACAAAAATGTGTTGCAATGTGGTATTTTTAGAAATCAATTGAAAACCTGACGTGACGGTATCCCATAATTTATTTGATATCGTGGCATATTTGATCCAGGATTTATTTAATGCAAATATTTGGGTGGCCAGACCGCCCGTCCCACGATTTATTATATAATATACCTTCAATCTTTACGGTATTTGCGAGGAGTTCTTTGCACATCATCCGAAGGGCTAGGAAATCATCTGCTTTGGGGTATTCTCCTATCGCGCTGACAGGCTCAGGCGGAAGAGAGGCAAGTTGATCTTGGGAAGTTAAGCTCTCCTTCAGCTCCAAGCCACAAATTATGCGGTTATTAATTTGAAACCATGATGTTGCTCGTACGAGGAGAGAAATACAAGTCGTAACGGGATATGATCCAGCTCCAATAAGCATCTCTTAGCCATCTCTTGAGAAAGTCAATAGATCTTACCAACGTGCACAGCTCTACAAACGATTTCGTGCTCCCAAAGGTCAAAGGCCCGACCATCACCTGTAGCGAAGAGCGTTTGCGGTCAGCTCGCGTCAACCTCCGTCAAGAGGGCTTTGAGCGGCCGTACTTACGTAATCGTTTTGAGTTGCCCGATAAAGCCAGTGAATGTTCCACTCATGACCAACGACCGATATTCCCGGGAAAGGGAGTTGGTTCTTTAACCAATCGAAATCCCCATCTGACGGTGCTTGCCCCGAGGTCGTGCGGGCAGTATTGAGATGTGCGAGTTCAACAGAAGCAAAGGAAGTGATAGCTAGCTGAACCATCGCTTCCATATAGCAGCCATTTTCCGACTTCACTTCGATGGAACAAGCGGTGATGGAATCCTTGCTGGAGGCGTCATCTACGGGGCTCAATTGGAGATCGGGTGCAAGGCTATTAATTCTGGCATAGAATGACTCCAGTTGATCGCATTCCCGATCAAACTGGAGCAGGTAATCTGCTCTGCACGAAGTTATAGGCTGGGTCACAGCGGAAGTGACCTGTGGAACTAGATCCGGACGGAAAGCTTTCGACATTCTAAGATTGCGTCCTCTGCCTTAACTACTTACTCGCACGTGAAGTATGGGTAAGTTAGCTTACGCGGTTACAGCCTTCAATGCATCATTTTCAGCTTCCTCGCCCTCGTAAAGCGGCCCTTGGAGCACTGTTCCAACCACACTGTACCATGCGCTTTCGTCCTGAGCGTTTTCGTGTGCCTTGCTAGCCTCCATCATGATTTTTTTCAAGAAAACCCACATTAGAGTACTGTTTTCTTCGCCCACGAAGGAGAAAATGCCCTGCCCCACTTCGTTAAATACGTTATCGAAGCTTTCGAAGAGTTCCAGCTGTGACATTTTATTCTGTGGGTAGTTTTGTAAAGTTAGCTCCCATTCTGTCTTGACTGTGAGAAGAACCTTTAACGACATGAGAGTAAATGCAGCGCTAATGAGACCTGATCAGGCGACTGTTCAACCATGCTTTCTTGGCCTACCTTCCATATCTGTGGGAGTAGCAGCGGCTCTCTCGTCATTTTGACAAAACTTTTGATCGTATTGGTGACAGTATACGGTGGTGGCTCTTTTGGTTGGTGGCCTCCGACAATACATCTAAACTTGATAGTCGGGCGTGAGAATGCGAGTGATCTCACCATCTCACGATTGTTGAACTTTGTCCTCCTCGATTTTTGGGATGTCCCGGACTGGGACGTCGAGGTTGAATTCGCGGAGCTCTCGATGAAGGGACCTCCTAATGGAACACCGGTATCTTCATCGATCCGCGCCCTCTTATCCGTTGCCTTGGGTGTTGTCTCTATATCCATGTCCATCTCCGTTGACGTTAATAGGGAGTCTGGTGGGGTTTCCAAGCCGCTGGCGAATCGTTTCCTGGTCGGGGGAGATGCGGAGGCTGTTCCAACGAACCGATATTCGGGGCGGACTTCCTTGAGCCAGGAAACGATTCGTTCGTGACATTTTGGAGGAAGAGTATCCCCTGTCGACATTAGACGGCTGGGTGTAAGGGCAGATATCAGTTTCTGCGATGCGATGCGAACTGGCGAGATTTGTTGGGAGCAACGCACCTCACGTGAAGCTAAGCCACATATACGAACGCCACTCGGAGTGGCGTCATCTTGAAGCCCCAAGAAGGAGAAATGAATTGACCGATGGGTAATCCACGAAAAGCGTCCGTTTTGCTAGGCACGGTGACTCCTCCGGTTGAGCCATAACCTTTTCCATAGCTTTTTTATAAAGCAGTTTAAATACATATATTTTTTCGAAGGATTGCAGAACCACCCGTTCTTGTGAATTCTGCGGTGTGAAGATAAGATTAGCAGAATTGATAATATAACGTTACAAGCTAGATTATAGTATCGCTGGTATAGAGAAACGATTACTGATATATATATAGTGATTTGTTTGTAGCTTGTTGAGATATCGCAAACAGCCGTCAATGAGATCAACAACTGGTTTTGTGAAAAGATTGGTCTCGGTGACGCCTCTCAACGGTTTGCAGAGATAGGTCTTCCGTTGTTGTGCTCATTGATGCTCCCGAACGCTCCAGAGAACCTTGTGAAAGTTATGGCAAAATGGATAGTATAAATTTTCGTTTTGACGATCGTATGCAACCGTCACATCTAGTCTTGCCGGTTCTATAACTTTGCTAATTGTTGTTCTTGAAAGGCTTTGACGACGGTGAACGCACACATGACCTCGTCGTTGCCGCCACTGAACTGCTCGCATCGTTTTCTATTCTAGATGATGATCACCCTCTGGTTGCAATCGAAGAGAATAGATGCGACATGTTTATCAAATCATATGGAGCGAAATTAGCAAAGCGGGTCAACCTGTTGGAACAAAGCTCTTGTATGATTATATGAAGAGCTGACATTAGCTTTAGGCTACACCTAAAGGTAACTCGCGATTTAGTTGGAATATCGCTAGTTCTGCCGTTGTTATCCTATGAACAAAGATATTGACTAGCGTCATATGTATAAAGCTTCGCTTCAAAAAATGGAACGAAATTATATGATTGGACTACTTTCTCAAATGCGATTGCTAGTAGGTGATACCAAGGTCTTGGCAATCGATGAGTACCTATCAGTCCGACGAGCATCCTCGGCAATCAGGTCATGCTTAGTATTTGTTGAGTATGTGTATTTGCGAAAGTTTAAATACACAAGGATACTAATTTATGGATAGATGGAGTGTTGTTGCGAAGTTGAACATCCAATGCGATATCATCGAGCACCCATCCGTGGCAGTTTTTAGAGACTTAGCTGTTGATATCATTGCCCTGTAGATGTCGCCCTTAACTGACTACGAAGATATATTTGCTTACTAGTTGAACTAATCGTAGGGCCAATGACATATCTTCTGCACTAAAAGATGTTGTAAATATCTGGATCTCCTAGTCTAAAATTTAAAAGCCCCCGTTCGAATTGTGCTTACGAGGAGCTTTTTGCTAGGCCAATGGGGAACTCGTCAACATAGTCGTTATTTTCTTGAGACAAGGCCTTACTATACAGGAGGCCATGGATAAAGCTGAGAGGATGATCTTCGATAAATACGCGGAATGGAAAGCAGCATTACTTGAGCTACCGAAATGGGGTGGAGAAAGGGATGCAAATGTCTTGAAACTAATCGAGGCGTATTCTGATGCGTGTTGGGGCTGTCTTAAATGGAGGTAATAACTAAATTTACAATACTTTTAAGATAAATTGATTGAAGAGGATAGCATAGGAGGTATATATACTGATTTTCAGGGCTAGGGAGAACAATCACGGGTAACTATACATTGTAGAAAAGATGATGTTCGGCATCGGGATAGTGAAGTTTTTGGATTATTGGTCTCGGAGACAGAACTTTTCGAGATCTGTTACCCCTTTGGACAATTACATTGATACAAAAGGCCCGAGATCACTTGAAGAGTGAAATGGTACATGGAGCTCTTTCTAACTGCGATCTCATAACACTCGGAGTTCTCTGGTATTGCAGTAGTATCCCCACACTCACGGTCCAAGCTTCTAGCAATTCGATTGAACATTGAAAATTGTATGCCGAGTCATCGAAAACTTTATTCCTAACTGGAAGTCAAAAAGCCGTGTAGCTCTACCCCCGGGGCCCGTACACATCTGGATGTTAGATTTTTGAGGGGTTTAGAGAATTCCATCAAGATATTCCGTCGGGGAACTTGCCGTCGAGTTAGCTCAGGAGTGAAAGACATGAGTCGTGTGGTCAGGCTAGATTGAGGCTTAAAAGGCATGAAAGATTGTTGCATAAGGAGACTTCAATTAAGTTGTCGTTGCTTGACTCTTGCCTGTACGGAATTAGACTCGGAAGCTGGCAGTCAATTTTTTGCCATCAAAAAAAAGTGCAAGGCTCAATTGGATCGGAAAGTCCCAATTTGGGCACGACTCCGTCTGAAATCGAGGCATGACAGATCAGTTTGTTTTCTAAGAATCCGATGCTCAGGAAGACTTTTGGAAGGTTGGATTTTTTCTATCCCAATCTCGGACATCGGGTAGTTTTTTGGCTTTCTTCGAGAACAATGCTTTCCCGTTGGCTTCGTTCGGCCAAATATCAATCGAACGAATGGCCAACAATCTTAGTTGCAGGAGTTGATCCCAAACGTAGTCGCAATTTTTGCGCAGGGAAAAATTTACTGCATTCGGAAGCCAGAATTTCGAAGGTTTATGGGAATTTGATGGAATCTCTGCTTTGGGCGGAGATATGGCGCCACGGCTCTGGAGGCCTGGTATTTACCACGGATACCTCTGGCATCGCCGTCTCAATGTGGATTGGGGTCGAATTAATTGTGATACAGACGTCGGTGTGGACGTGCGACAGAAAAAGCTCAGAACACAGAAACTGTAATGTGTTGCAAGCAAAATCTTGTCTTGTGAACCAAACGTTCAAAGATTCAATGCGAAGAGCAAAATCGCTGGCCAAATCTTGCCATGTAAGCGGCCTCGAGATCAGGCGGACAGAGCAGAGGTCTCAGATTAATATATGAGTTTTGCGGCTTCAGTTGCACCCGTTTTTCGGGTCTGTTCGCATGCAACGTTGAATTCACAAATATCTCCACCTCAAGAAGAGTTTGCTCAGTTTCCCCAATCCTTTCGTGATAAATTCTCCACAATTACATGATTGAAAGAGACGAAATTTCAGTTTCCATGCAAGTTTCCCGTCGGCGAAATGATAACCTAGCCTAAAGTTCTAACGAGATGGGAAGCTTATTTTTTTTTCTTTTTGAGGGAGAGAAAGCACTCAACTTTCGAACAATTCCCTGATCCAACTGTGGCGGGGACAAATGCACCATATGCGAAAAATCTAGCGCAGAGAATAAAAAAAAGAGAGATGCGAGAAAAAATAGTGAGCCTCAAATATTCTCTTTTTGCCACGCATGCAATCTTCTCGATAATTTACCCTGCGACTAGTCAAGCCTTTTCGGCCTGGTATGGCTTCAACTTCTTCAAGACTTTGAAAACCCAAATTAGCTACTTAAATAATTAGAAAGACGCACAAACCATCATCAAGCTTGACTAGTCAAACTAGGATGCTCCACTAACACCGAACACCTGGACCATCAAAATAAATAATGGTAAAAGAAGCGGATGGAATAATCGCTGCAAAGATATTCTTCTCTGGCCGCCATATGGACCACAAGCTTGAGATCAATCGATTTTGGTCTTTGGATGGCGGCTAAGGGTAATCCAACCGTAGATTCTTCAAAAGAAGAAATTCGGTTTCGGCATTCGGATTTACACTATACAAAAACCTAGAAAGAACTAGCTAATTATCCAGCGTAAATCCTTATATTACGCCATGAATCAGCATAAGGCAGAAAAACTTAGTTCAGCTACACTAGACCAGGAAAGAAATTACTTTGCTTTGTAAATACCAACGTGGCCGACAACGTTACTTGAAAACCAATTATAGATGTGGCCACTCTTGGTAGTATTGAATCCCATCTAGCTAAGTGGTATTCGCATCACAGGAAATGTTCCCGACTCGCTGCTTGGGTTTTTTGCGCAGAGACTTGGGTTCCAGTGCCTTCGGTTCGCTCGGCCCAAACTGCTTCGAGTCGCTTGGCAGTACCTCGCATAGCTTGGCATAGCTTGGCACTTCCCACAAGGTCCCAAGTTGATGTTCCGCATTACTACTTCTGGTAATGTCTAGCAGTACTCCATTTGCCGGGGTACCGACCATTGGAGGGGAGAGTTTTCAAGATTCCTTGAGTACAAATACGATTCATGATCAAGTAATATACGTAATATGCGCCAAATCATTCTGGTTCTCCTCCAACGCGAATGAGAACGGCTGGACGTTGTATTCTAGGAATGTTTCTCCAATGTTCGCAATGCACAGCTTTTTGAGGTATTCGCTTGCGATATAAACCTGTAGAGTCTCCTTAGCAGCATAATTATAACACACTATTCTCTGGAAGAACATGTAAATAGATTTGATTATAACTATTGCAGGTGGGGACTAATGCTCGAGTATAAATTTGGATGAGATCCCTCAGACCTTCACCGATAATTTCTCTCTATCAGTTGCAAGTGCAAGGGCCCTCTTCTAACTAGATCTCCACTCGTTTACATTATCTACGCTCCTTGTTCCTCTTTAGTTCTCCCTTTAAAGCTTGAAGTATATATATTTCTTTAGATAAGCTTTCAATTTACCTCCACGAGATGCATTTACAACTGTCCGCTACGGCCACCATCATGGCCTTCATCTCTTCTATTCACGGTCATATGAACATCATAGCCGTTCAGGGTTTGAAAGGTGGGGCTCCTGCCGGTCCGCAAGGCACATGTCTCGGCCTTGATCCAAGCACTCCTCGCGATGGCGCCGCCGTTGATCCAAATCAAAGAGATACCACCATCTTCACTCAACGTGCTCTATCGTTATGGGAAGGCTGTGGAGAATCGATCGAGTTTGGCATCCACAATGCGACCGCTATGATTCCCCAGCTGATTAAAGACAACATGCTTCCGCAAGCTCTTGCCGGTGGCCAGCTGAGCATGCTTTTCCATCAAATCAATGGTGATGGCAACGGCCCGTTCCAGTGTGCTATCGACACCGCCGCAACCGGGGCAAGGGGCAACTATAAGCAAATGACTGGCCTTTCGATTGCCGTACAAGTTCCAGGACAGAGCCCCATTCTCAACACTGGAACCTTGGTCCAGTTCCCATTTATCGTCAATATTCCAGCAAATCTCAAATGCACCGGGTCTTTCGCTGGGAAGCAGAACATCTGCCTCATGCGATGTCAGAACAACGCCATCAACGGACCCTTTGGCGGCTGTATACCGTTCCAGTTGGTCACATCTCTCAGGGCCGCCTGGAAAGAGAAGCGCGATGACCCCGACCACGAAGATCTTGAAAGACGTAATGCGACAGCTAAGATCGTGGATGGTGTCACAGTTGAGACGCCCAAAGAGGGTCTTCCGCAGAAGGAGAAGGCTGCCTCTAAAGATCAAATTAATGACTTGATAAAGAAACTCACAAACAACCTCCCCAAGGCTGCTAAAATCTCTAGCTCCGTACCTGCGAGCGCCGCACCTGCCAAACCTACCGTCTCCGATGTTCTCGCTGCTCTCACTGAAGGCGACGATGTACCACCCGCCATGTTGGCGGCTCTTTCCAAGACCGTTTCCGCCCAGATTGCTGCCGGCACTTTACCTCCTAAGGCTGCCGTTCAAGCCAAGGTGCATAATACTAGTAAAAAGGCCTGGGAAACATTCTCAAGGCCACCAGCAGCACCGACAAAGGAATCTACCAAGACTGCATGAAAGCTTTATACGACAAATTTTCATGTACCGATGTTCATTGGATTATTTGAGGGATCGTGCGAGTTTCTATAGAGCTGGTGAATGTTTCAAGTTAGTATTTTACAGAGGTTGATCTTTTGAGTAATCTTATATTAGTTGGTTATCTTAGATGGATGCTAAATGTATCATTATAAAAAATATATACATGTTATTACGTAGCTCCATTATCGTGAGGATCGATCTAGATCTTGATCTTAAGGTTTATTGTGTCGCTTTTTGGTAATTTTACATACATGGAACCGCAACGAATTCGAATTAGTATCGAATTTCTGTCGAGGTTCCATAGCGACTCTCCATCTGGACATTACTGGTACCGTCGTCAACCAGCCAGTCCTCGATATCCTACTCAACCCGAGTTCGAAAACCAGTACGCTCAAAAAAATATCTCGATTGAGCCGAACCAATTACAAACAACCTCGGGAGCTGACTGCTCTTAACTTGTACCCAGCACCAGGTGTCTCTTTTGCTCCTTGTCATATAATATATTGTTTTATTTCAGCTGTCCAGTCATATTAGTTCTCAAGTATTAGCGATCGCGATCCTTTTTACGAAGTCCAATCTTGTTGAGTCTAGAATTATCATCTCGTCCTAGCAGATAGCAGACCACACTACCAAAACAATGAAGCTAAGGACGGTCGGTATCGTATTTCAATATATATTCCAGCACCGAGATTCTGAGCTTTCACAGACCGATAGGTTGAGGCTAGACTCTGATAAGACTGTCTAGGATGAGCACCAGTGGCAGCCAGCGCAGCTACGGAGCTACTCCATTAACGTCTCCATCAGCGTCTCCATCATGCACATGCATCAAGCTCGCAATGGAAAGAACACGTAGACGGTGATTCCTCTCTCGACGCTGACGATTAAGGTGCTCGCAAATCCAGACAGTTGAAATTGGAGGAAGGTGGGTCCAGGGTCCCCTCTTTCGTCTGTTTCTTTGGAGCTTGGCTTTTTTTTTGTAACCGTCAGTAGCACAGTCTTTAACATGAGAAGGTTTAAAAAACTTGTTACTCTTACGATCTTGTCCCGATCGATCCAATTTCGAGTTGTTCTTGTCTGATATCGATATGTTTTCTAATATATATAGGTACAAGAGGTGAAGGATATCTAAACTAGAGGAAGTTTTTATATTTACACTGTGGTATCTCATGATTTCAACCAAAGAATAATGGACAGCTACAGCTGCAGGTGTATATACGTCGTGACTCACCAAAAGCCGCCCGCATTAGCTACTCGAGCCACCTCCTGAGCAAGAATACTATGCATCACGGTATTCGGATAGAGGACATCCGCCCAAAATAACTGCTGATTGTTCCCGTAACTTTTTATATCCGAGCTTAGCCCATACGCTGTCGGGTTGTTCAACACCATATTTAATTGTGCATTGGCGTCCACGAAGAATGTATTCACACCAGAATGAGAGTTTTTGAAATTCGAAATATAGGTCTGTAACTTCGAGTTCCAAGTGGCAATAACCGGTTTCTCCTGCGACGCCCAGCCCGAATTGCCTGCGATCAATGGGGATCGATCCACAGGCGGGACGCTGAAGAATAGAAAGTTTCGCCCACCGGTGTTGTAAATTTTACTCATGAGATTAAATTCTGCGGTGAGAAGAGTATCGATGAGGGAGTTGATGTCACTTCGAGAATACGCCTTATTAATGTCATTAATACCAATCAAAACGGAGAACATGGTATTTCCTGACTGCCATGGCGCGGATGCTGGTTTGCTAGAGTATGTTGACATCCACGTGTTGACTTGGTCGGTCACTGCTGGAAAGCTGTTGGCATTCACGATTGAATTATCGATGCTCGCACCTATAAGTTTGGATATCAAGTCAGAAAAAGTGAAATTGAACAATTATCGTCGGGTTTGTGTTATAGGGGAACACACCCCATATGGCAAGATTATAAGTGAGCGTAGGTGCTTTGTTGTATTTCGTAGTCAGTACGTCAATCCAATTTGGACCATTGGAAGTAGTCTGGCCCGGATAAGTTGGATTTCCCATAGAATTCTGCAAAGTGGGTTGATTCCCGTTGGCATTGAAGCCCGTGGATGTGTAAGAGTTACCACTATAGAAATTTTCAATATGTCAGCTAAATCACAATGTTGGTAGGCATTTATCTTGACTCACAAGCTGAACCAATACTTAGTACCACCAGTTGACGAGGAGCCGCAGATGAAGACTTCGTTGTTGACGTCCTGAAAGTTGTAGATTATGGTGTCGTTGTTGATATGCGAGTGGTAGATGCGGTCCCGGGTATGCATTGAGAATAGTAAGGATTCGAATAAGAGCAATAGTACCCAGATACGCATGAAGTGGGACCAGTCCAGCCGATACCACCGCCTATAAGAGTTAGCATAAGAACTTAAACCCCGCGGATAATAAACTTTTTATAAAAGAAATCGATTGGTAGACCTACACTGTGCCCAGGCGGCGCCTTGTGCCTGGACGCCCCTGTAGGCCAGCAGTGTAATTCCCAAACTCGGGATTAGATTTGATTTCATGATTCTCGTATCTTTGAAATTGAAATTATATCAATAAGAAGATAAGATTTACACCAGGCTTGAAGCTTTGATGCCAAAACATTGACTCGAACGGCATTTTGGATTGATTACGATGTTTTATATAGACTTCTAGACTACTTGATATTGATTCCCGACACCAGCTGGCATATATGGATATCGCGCCGAAATTCCCTTCTCCTATAATTAGTGGAGAGATGCCGATTTTACGACCCGAGAAGATTTCGAAGATAGATCTCTGAAACTTTGGCTTGCTTTAGTAGGTGATATTTAGAGGATCGCAGTATACTTAGCTTGGTAAAAGTCTCAACTAGACAGTTTAGCTGTCAAATGAGCTCAAAATCCTGGATTCGTTAATTAGAAAATAATTCCTAAGCTTTGATTCTTCGAAACAGAAACTCCGTCTCGAAGAAAACATTTTAAAGCTCTTCGAGATCGAGAGAAGAAATTTCTCGCCCTCACATCAAGCATTGAATTCAGTGTGACCGACGCAACTGCATGTCTTTTGTCGGCTGAAAGCGAAAATCGATTAAATCTCGGTTTGGAAACGCGGTACCTGAAAAGTTCAAGCCACGGTGAGAAATCAGCCAGTGAGTTGAGCGAACCCAGGCGAAAAGGGCCGGTTATCATCTTTGTACAAGGAAACCCCCATGCTACCCGGTATCGCGATATCACTGGGGCTAGAATAAAATTTTATGTTTATGCTTTTTAATACTACCAGGTTATTTGGCTGAGATCTTAGGCCGAGAAGCGATGTTGAAGCGGCGATCCACCGCGAAGTAATATATATTCGGAAACATTGGCCAATGTGCCCCGCCGGACTAGCCCAAGTACTCCCCATCTACCACGAACTGATACTATGCAATCCGAACGTATGTGCATATTTATCCATGCCTAACCTGCATCCCACGATTTGTGCACGATATAAAACCTAGTACCTAGATACAATCGCGCTGCCCCGCACCACCCTCGAGTACCAAAAAATTTCCAAGCATTAAAATAACTGTACCAAGCGGGAAAATAACCTTCAAAAGAGAAGAAGCAAACCAAAAGAGTAGAAGTTACCCAAATCCTCTAAAATTCAAAAAGCTGAAAAGGTTATGAAAGCGTTGTATGGCCGCGTTTCATGTATCAATGCTCATTAGATCGTTTAAGGGATCATGTGAGTTTTTATAGAGCTAGTAAAGGTTTCAAGTTGATGCTTTATAGAGGCTGATGTTTTGATCGTTCTTATATTAGTTAGCTACTTAAGTACGTTAGATGAATACTACTAAGTAGGCAGCGCCTAGTCTCGAGGCTAGGATGCTAAATGTATTGTTATCAAAAAAAATTAAAATTTATGCATGTTATTACATAATCCATTACATTGTAGAAAGCTAGCTGATACAGTAATATTACAAATTGTTGATATATCGTGCACAGGCGCAGTGACGCCGGGTCTCGAGAGCGGTTGATAACGTGACCTCTATCACGTGAGAAGCAGCAAGCTTATATATATCAACGATTTTTTTTATGAATGAGTGATTTTTAAGATTTAATTAATTTCTTTTGAGTATTATAGAATTGATTTACATATTTTTTCTAATTTATATTTTTAGTATTAGAGTTATTTTTAATATGTTATCAGTATTAGTTCGTTTTCTGATAAGTTGATACTCTTGATATTAATTAATACAGTTTATAAAGTTTGAGTTTTTTAGAATTATTTTTTGATATATTTATTATTTTTTAATAAAAAGTTCTACTACTAATGAATTAACTAAAATAAAATTTTTTGATTTTAAAAAGAAGAATTTTTTGTAAGAAAATGGTTCTAACTATTATTTCTAATATTAGAATATTATTGAATTTTTATTTATTAAGAATATCTACAGTTATCTTTTTAACAAATTTATTAATAAAAAAAATTTTTTTTAAACTAATTTTTATTAAAGAAAAAACTATATTTAATACTTATAAAAAAGAAGTTATTTAAGAAATCCCAAGCATTATTAAAAATATAAATACTCTTTAACCTAGCTTTTCTTTTTTAAACAAAAAAAATATTAAAAAAAATTGGATTAATTTAGATCATATTAATCAAATTTAGTTTTAAAAAAAAAATTGGATTAATTTAGATCATATTAATCAAATTTAGTTTTAAAAAAAAAAAAATCTAAATTCCTGTTTTAATAAAATCAACCATTCTTGAAATAATCTAAATGCTGGATAAACCCACTTTTAGCCCCACTAAATTGCTATTTTAATTTATTTTAACAACTTCTATTAATTTTATGATTATATTTTATTATTTATTTCATTTTTTAAACTTATAACTTGCCTTTAGTAGAGCTATTCTTATAATTAATAAAGTCATAAAATCTTAGTTCTTATCTAAACTAAAATAGTAAATCTAAACCAAAAAAACCTATTCTTTTTATATTCTAAAATTAATTTATATTAACTTATGTATAGAATTTAAAGATATATTACCTCACAAGATTATAAATACCCTTTATCTTTATTTTTGTCCTAACACGGAGAATACTACTTTAGTTTTTATTAAGAAGTTTAAAAACATTCAAATAAATTAAAAAAAACCAAGAATTTATACCATAACTAAAAATTTTTTTAAACAGATCAGCACAATTCAAGAAGAACTTATTATTACTACATCAAAAAAATTCAATAACATCAAGTTAACAAACACAGCCCTAAGTACACTTCTCCAATACTCAAACTAAAACATCTCTTTTCACATAAATTTATTTGTAAGCAATAGAATTTATAAAAAAAAGAAATTTAATTTTAATAAATTTAAAAAATAGCTCATAAGTATTCTTCTTTTTTTTAAAAACACCTATAACACTACAAAAAATTCTGGCGTTTTTTAAATACCTAGTTCTTCTAAAAACAAAAAAAAAAAAAATAACAATAATACAGCCTATTTCACAAATTTTAGCAATAAAAAACAATAAACCAAAACCCAAAATTTATAAAAAAAAAAAGGATATTATAATAAAAAAAGATTATAAAAAGATTTTCATAATCAAAAACAAAATTACCCTATAAAACAAAAACCAGCTCAAAACTAGAGTTCGACATGGGTCGGTTTTAACCCAGAAACCGACGGGTTGGGTCGGTTTGAGAGGGGTCATGGGGAACCGCTAGATGGTTTTCATTGAAATTAAAAATTATTTAAAAACCGTCAATTCCCCGCTTATTAATAAGAAATTAAGCCTTAATAAGGATTATCAATATTATTTTATATGTAGAGTACTAATGTACAAACTTTTTTAATAAAAATGAGCTGTTGAGTGTTTGAACAACTTTAATTTAACATGTATATAATTTTATTTTTTAAATTAATATATAAAAAAGAATAAAGTACTAGATACTGAGTATTAGGGATTAAACTCCATATTCCTAACATTTTTAAAAATTGTAAACCTAAAAATATAAGTAAATCAAAAAATATATTGTTATAAAAAATTAAAAATTATTTTTGTGGAATATGATCTACTTAGGGAACTAAAGTATGTATAATATAATAATATAATTTATTGTTTTTGTATATTATAGTTTGCCTATTTGTGTAGATTGCAAACTTATTTATTACTGTATATGGAAGATTTAGTATTTATTATAAATTTATTTATTGAAAAAGGTGTACTTATATTTAAAGTAGTTAATAAGGAAATATTTTATAATTTCTTACACAGTTTTTAAAGTATTCTTCTTCCATTTAAAAACCCTACTATTATATGGTTAGTTTTGTGTGATTTTATAGATTAGGCAGGTAAAAGTTGACTTGGGTATCAAAAGTTTAGTATTTTTTTATATTCTCCTAATTTTTTGAAGAGTAACTGCTATATTTAATTAAAAAAAATGAATAGTTGTTTTATATGTAGAATAATAGTAAGGTAATAAATTTACTTCCAGGCTTATTTTATTATGGTCTTTTGAAAAGCGCTGCTTTGGGCGCTTTTCTGCCCCCTACTATGACTATGGGTTTAGGCTTGATAATCTTATATTTGATGGTAATTTTCATTTTTGGAACCATCTTAAAGTTTAAAATATTTCAATATTCAGAAATATGTGACAATAGAGTGGTTTCGCAAGTTTTAATCCCATATAGATTATTAAATAGATTATTTTCAAGACTAAAATTGATTAGAAGTCAAAATATCAAAAATAAGTTTATACTATACTTATATAACATATTTATAAATCTAGATCGATATAAATATTAGGCAGCTTTAGATCCTATAAACACAATATCCCATAAACAATATATTAGTACAGCTAATCTCTTTATTCAAAAAACCATATTTAAAACTGTTAATATTGGTTATTTACTATATATAAATTCCTGTACCACAAAATCCCATACTACAATTTTTATTAATCTAAACTTACATAATCTTACCTGAAAACTATTATTCTTTAATATATATTACTAAAAACGCGTTTTCACAATAAGAGTATAAAAATAAGTACATAAAACAAATAATATTAGTTTATTTATAATAATAAAAAAACTATTCCAGGTTAGTATATATAGGATTTTCAAATAAAATAAAAAAAAAAAAAAAAACTTAAACCAAATTTATAAAAAAGGTATGATTTCAAACTAGATTTCAATCCTTTTAATTTACTAACAAACCCACTATCCCCATACATTTAATTTTCTAAGTAAAACTAAACTTCTTTTATTCCTAAAACTGTAATAAAAAGCCTATAACCTCAAAATACCACTAAAAAAATCCAACATACCCTCTTCAAATACCACCCATCAAAAAAAGTTTCAAGAGTCAAAAAGTAGGTAAAATAAAATAAAATTAGAAATTAAAAATAAATTTATAAAAAAGAAATCTACCACCAAACAAAAACTAAAAAAGAGTTCCGACTTTTAAAAATCTAATATTACTAACCAAAAAGCTGATTTTGATAAATAAATTAAAAAATATTTAAACAAAAATTTATAAAATAAGATAACTAAAACTTATACTATTTAAAAAAAAAATAATCCTGAAAATTCACCTACTTCAAATAAAGAAAATATCTTTACCCCTATTAAAAAATTTATTTAAAATATAAAAGATTGGTCACCAATTAAATAAGCTTAAAAAAAAAAGTTTAATCCAATTAAAAAAAATAATTTTTTTAAAACCAGTTTTAATAAACTTTTAAGTATGATTACACCAAGAAAATTTTTAAAAAATAGGGAATTAAAAGTAAACCAATATTCAAATTAATAAAATAACTTTAAAAAAAAATATAAAAAAAAAAATATAAAAAATAATAATATAAATTTGATAAATAAAACTAAAAAATCTATAAATAATAAAAATGATGATATAGAATATTTAAATTAAATATTTTGAAATTAAAATTTAATACTTTAATTTTTTTATATATTAAGAAATAGTATACTAGTATTTTAATATCTTTCATAAAAATAGTCTAAATTTTAATTAAAATGAACAAATTTTCTTTTTACACTCTCAACTCTCTAAAATTATAATAAAAAAAATTGTTACTCTTTATATTACTCTACATATAAAATAATATATAAATATTGTAAAAAAAACCAAACCAACCTAAACCAACTTAAACTAGCCTAAACTAAGCTAATAATAATATAAATATAATTTAATCTATTATTAAATATCTTTTTTTTAGTGATAATTATTTTTTTTATAATAATCATATTTTTTAAAAAATAAAGTCTACAATATTATTTTAAATTAAATCTATAATTTTTAACCCATTCACAAACCTTTAACTAACATCCAATTGTAAATTTATTATTTTTATTATTAAAAATAAAGATGATATTAAAAATTGGTAGCAATTAACCAATTAGATCAAAACTTGGCAATTAGTTAATAAAAATAATAAGCTATATCAAATTTTAAATTTTGGTTTTACTAAAACCTCTCTTATTTAGTAAGATTTTGAAAAAATTATCTATATATAAATAGGAGAACTATGTATTTTTTATTTAATCTATAATATATCACTTATACACCTTTATACTAAAGGTAATGAGACTTCTTCTATGAAAGGCTATTTAAAATCCAGTTGTTATAAGTGGGTATTAAGAAAAATTAACTATTAAAAATTAATTATTTTTTTTTTTATTAAACTCAATATAGTAAGTAGATTTTTATTATAAAAAATTTAACATTACTTCACATATAGAATAAATCTAATTTTATTTAAATTTTAAATTATTAAAAAGATAAATAGCCCAAATTCTTGAAGTAGAATTATAAACTGCTACTTTTTAAACTAATAATAAATAGTAACCTTTCTTTTTAATTTTTTAATAATTAAAAACTTTATAATCTTTTATATATATTATTTTTGGATATTGAATTATTTTTTTTTAAAAAAATAAAAATTACATTTAAAAATTAGTTAAAAAATATTATAAATACTTTTAAAAAAAAGATCTTAATAAATTAAAAAGTTTCTCTTTCATTAAATACTTAAACTTTTTTTAATAAAATAACTTTTATTATTATAATAACCTTTTAGATTGATAATATTTAAAATTTGCAAAAAATACTAATTAAATTTGAATATTTATTTAAAAAGTATATTAGTACTTATATTACTAAAGTTATAATTAATATTATTGAAAATTATAATCTAATTAATAGATTATATACTGTCACTACTAACAATACCAGTAATAATAGAATTATAACTAAAAAGCTCATTTAATATTTTAGTAATTATAAGTAGTTAGATCTTAATAATAATTTAAATAAAAATAAAATTTAGTAATTTAATGAAAATTTAGCAAATGTAGTTACTAAATTTTTATTTATTTAAAATAAAAAACAAAATCATTTACCTTATATTATTTATATTATTTAATTAATTATAAATACTTTTATCAGTGGTATTAAAGGCCTCCCTTCCAACCCTAATTGTAACGTTGCGTGATGGAGTGCAAGCAACTAGGCCAAAAAGCCGTCCAAACAACTGCGTGCCAGTTGTTTGACTCCATTTCATATATATTCGGGAGAACTCGGGTAAGCCCGAGGCTTACCGATTCGATCCGAAACAAGGTTAATGGTGCGATACACAATAGCACAAGCCCAGCTATTGCGCGCATCATTACACTAATAAAAAATTACCTTATATTAAAAAATTAGATAAATTAAAAAATTTACTATTTATATTTTATTAATTACTTACTATAGTAAGTTCTTTATTTATAAAATAACACTAAACCTTTTATAATATAAAATAATTAAAAAAAGTATAATTGTTACAATTTTAAATTTTTAAATTCAAATATTTTGTTAAGTAATTATAATATCCCCAAATTATTTTAAACAATTTAAAGCTATTTAGCTTGACCTTAAAATTCAAGCATGGTTAATAAAAAAGATTGATATTACCAAACTAGTTCCTATAATAGGTTTACTCATAGATATATTAACTTATTAAAATTCCATTTTTTTAATATTAATATATTTTATGTGCTTAACACCTATTATTAAAAATTAGATTCTGTTACCAGAAAATAAAAATTGGAATTATTATATACCAACCAAGGAAGAATTTAAGCATATACAATTTATAATTAATATTCTTTAATTTTTTTACAAATTTATAAATATTCTCTCTAAATTAAAACAGTTTAGGATATGTAATATTTGGTATATCTATAATAAACTATTTGATTATTTAGAAAAGTATATTCAAAAAATTAAACTAACACCTAATAATTAAAAAAAACTATTCAAAAATCCTCTTCTACACTATAAAAAAAAATTAAATAAATATTATAGTAAAATTGATAATAAAAAAAGTAGATTATATAATTTTAGTACTATTCTCAACCCACAGATTAAATTATCCCTCTATGCTTCTGAGGATTGGGGTGAGGATTTCAAAATTAAATATTGTGATAATTTCTTGCAATATTACAAAAAAAATTATGCATATAAAAAAATTCCAGATAATATTGTTAAACATTTCAAAAATTTTCAAAAACCTTTTCACCCTTATCCACTTAACCCAGATAAAGAGCTCTATAGTATACCTTTTTCTAAATTAAATTACTATATTATCAGTTACTTTAAATTAATAGATAATAATAAAAATTTAAATAAAGCTAAACTTTATATTAATTAATTAATGATAAATTTAAAAATAATATTTCTATTCACTATTACTCCATATATAGAATAGTTTTAATTTTAAAATTTTTTTTTATTAAATTGAAACAAATTTATTACCAATTAATTAATAAAAAATATATAAATAGGAATATTTTATATTATCACAGATAACACAAAATATATTTAATACACAAATTACCTTTATTAATATAAAATAGGTTTTTAACCAAGCCAGAAATATTATAATTTAAAAAAAATATTACCTATATTCTAAAACCATTAAAATTATTATAATTATAAAAAATTTTCATAAACTAAAATCACTTTTTAAAAAAATAGCAAAAAATATAGAAATAAAAAATCTAATATTAATAGAAAATAAAACTTTAATATTGAAAATATTAATTTTTTTTTAGAACATACTTAATAATAAGAAGAGAAATTTGAATATAATTACAAACCCTCAAACTAAATTAGCTCAATATAATTAATTTGATTTTTCTTTTATTTCTTTATAATTAGTTTGTGAATATTTAATTTTAATATTTTTAACCTCTCAACTCTCAATTTAAATAATAAAAATAAAATTATTACTCTATATGTGGGTATAATCAGATTACACTTAGATCCATACAGAAATTAATATAATTTTAGATATAATTATTTCTTTTTGTAGCTGTACAATTTCTTGGCGGTGCGGTTTCTTGTCATTGTCATAGTTTTTGGGTTGGTTTTTGGTTTTTTTAAAAAAAAAAAACCGACCCGTGGGTGGTTTTAAAAATCCAGAAACCGACCCAACCCGCCCCATGTCGAACTCTACTCAAAACTCCTCAAAACATAATAAAAAATCTAAAAAAAATAATAATAAAAAACTCTAACAATAAAAAGCAAAAAACCGGTAAATATTACACAAAATATAAAATTATTTTTCATAATAATAACATATACTAGAAACTTTACTTAAAACTTTATCCTACTAAAAAATTAAATAAACCAAAGTTCTTTTTTTATTTTATTCAAAATAATAAATTTAACTCTAATCCAAATAACACTATATATTATATAAACCTTTTTAGAATCTAAAATAAAAAGCACTGCAATTCTTAAACTTATAATATATTAACTTAAGTATAAACCATTAAATCACCTATAAGCACTTCCTCTTTATTAAAAAAATTATATTCAATTTGAAAGATTTAGAATAATTAGGCTTAAAAATAATTATATTATTCTGGTTTTTGAAAAAAGCACAATTTTACTAGAAATAAAAATATGTTTTTTTAAAATAAAATATATTCTCTATACTCCGAAAATAATATTAAATTTTTACTCTACTGAACAACTTAATATTAATAGAATTGAGATCACATTCGGCTCAAAAAAAATTATAATTAAATACAAAAACACAGGCACAATCCTAACTCAAGTTAAAAAAAACTTAGAAATTAGACTTTATAAAATTATAAATAAAGTCCGAATTAAGAAACTCAAAATTAATTATAAGAAATATACAACTTTACCTAAAAAAAAGAAATTCTATATTTTTTGCTTAACAACAAAAATAGAAATCAAAAAATTAAATCTAACTACTACAATTTCTAACTTTAATAAAACCAAAATTCCTAAAAAAAATATAAACTTACTACTTCTATAGTATAAAAAATTGGGTTATTATAAATTTAAAAAAATATAAAAAGTAATAATATAAGTTAGAGTTATTATTTAATTAAATAAAAATTTAATTTGTAAATTATATTTATTCAAAAAAATACATACCTCTTCAAATCAAAAATTTATATTAAATAGAAAAGAAAAACTTTTTAAAAAAATTTATATAAATTTTAATAAACTATAAAAGACTCGGACTTTTATAAAAAAAAAAAATAAGAATATAAACTATAACAAATCTTACTTTAAATAAACCCTAATTCTAGTTAATAATATAACAAATTATATATAAATTTATTTTATAATAAATTAAAAAAATTTCTTTAAAATATTTTCTAAATTCATTATTAATATAAAAGGAAAATATAGTAAGAATTTAAAAGTCATATCTATCTAAATAAATAATACTCTCAAGTTAATTTTAGAACCAATTTAAATCTTTTTATTAAAAAAATGGAATTAATATTGAAATTTTTTTTCCACATACTCATGAATAAAATAATTTAATTAAAAAAATAAATAAACTATTTCAAAAATTAGCAAACATAATTTTAATTAAATCAGGCCTACTTGAAAAATTCTAGGAAAAAATTATAAAATATACAGTTTATATAAATAATCATTTATCTACAAATAGGAGGATTAGAATTAACTCTAATAACAACACAATTAAAACAGATAAATTTCCCTATAAAATGTTCTATTCAAGAAAATTAAACTTAACCAAACTAAAATTATTTAGATATCTAGTTTATATTATTACTCCAAAAAAAATCAGATAACTTTTAGGAAAGCATCTCTCCATACATCAAACATAAAAAATTTTTTTTTTTAAATATATAATTTTTAAAAAGTAGTATAAAATTTAAGATATTATTTAATAAACTATTATTATAACTAAAAATATAATATTCTTAGAAATAATATTACTTATTTGAGATAAAATAAAATATAGCAATCTTTTTTATTTACAATTAAAAAATAAGTAAATTCCTCTTTATGATTTAAGAACTAAAATAAAATTAGTTTTAATCTTTTTTAAAAATAAATTTATTTAATAAAAAATAAATAAATTATTTTAAAATAAATTATAGTAGATAGTTAGAAAAAAAGTATTGAATATGGTTTTTATAGAATTAAAATTAATATTAAATTCGAAGAAGCTCTAGAAAGTGAAAAAAAAAGAAATAAAACTTTGCTAACAATTGAACTCTCCTAAGCTAATAATTATTACTCCTGAAAATCTTTTTAATACAGAAAAACCTGAATTAAAAAAAAGTAAAAGATTTTGTAAAAAATAAAAAATTATTATAGTAATTATAAGAGTTTTATTTGAATACAATTTTAATTTTGATGATTTATATGTATATCTTATTTTTTAATAATTAATAATGGATAAATTTTTTTTATATTTTTTACTAATATAATAGCTTTGAATAATAGAGATAATTGGTTTTTAATAATCAAAAAGAAACTTGATTTTTAATTAAAGAATTTGTTGTAAATTAAGATAAACTTAATTCCTAATAATAAAAGAGTTATGGGAAACTAATAGATATTTATTAAAAAGACTAAATTTTTGGGTTAAATTGTATATAAAATTAGATTAATAATAAAAGGTTATAAATAGCAATTTGGTTTGGATTATATTAAGATGTACACTCTAATAATTAATTTAAGGATAGTAAGAATATTGCTATTATTAGGTATTATTTTAAATTAAAAAATTTATTAGATGGATGTAAAAATTATTTTTTTTAATATAATTCTACCAGAATCAAAATGAATGTNCTAACGTTATATAATAATACTAAAGAAATATGATATAAAAAGTAAAGATATTAAAGCTTTATTATTATTAAAGTTATTTTATAATTTAAAATAAATTTTTTATTTCTGGAATAAAAATTTAAATAAAATAATTATTGTAAAAAATTTCTTTTTTGAGATAAAATAAAGTAAGGTTAATTAATACTTTTATATTAATTAAAATATTATTATTATTATATATATAAATAACTTTTTAATATTTTTTTTTAATTTGGTTAGAATATAAGCCGCAAAAGAGCCTGAGGCTCTACTTAAAAAATATAAGATAAAAAATTTTAAAAAAGTATAATGTTTTCTAGGACTTCATATCCAAAAGGAACAAAATAAAAGAATATTTAGAACAAATTAAGAAAATTATTGCAAAACTATTTTAAAACACTTCAACATATTATATTTTAAACTTTGGTTTATACCAATAGAATTAGGAAAATATTTATTTTAAGAAAAATATCTTTTTTTAAATAAACTAAACCAGTAATGATTATACTGAAGTATACTTAGAAGTTTTATATATGTTATTATAAAAAATTAATTTGATTTGTTATATATAATATATAAATTGGGTTAATATATTTTTATATTAAGAGAAGATTATTAAAAATTTTTTTAATAAGTCTATTAATATTTAGCGGGCATATATAAAAATTATATTAAATACTCCGCTTTGATAATAAATAAAAATAATGTTTTAAATATGTTTTATGATATTAGTGATGTAAACTAGGCTATATGTTTTGGACTTGAAGATATTTTTCGAAAATTGATGTCTGGATACTATGCTTTTAGTCTTTGTGGTAGCACGATCTTGTGGATTAGCAAATTATAATTAATTATTATTAAGTTTAGTATTAAAGTAGAGATAATTGTTTTAAATATAGTAGGAAATAAAGGTATATAGTTAAGGAAACTTCTATAAGTATTTTTACTTATTATAAAAATTAATAAACTAGAAATAATAATATTTTGAATAAATAATATAGTTGTAATAGTTATTAATACTAACCCTAGTAATTAGCAAAAAATCAAATATTATTAAGTAAAATGGTTATAAATAAAATTGATAATAACAGAAAGAGCTTTTAAGATAGAATATTAAAATATAAATAGTTTAGTAGCAGACTTTTTTATAAAAGTTTTTAATAAGATTTAAATAAAGAAATATTATAAATTTTTTAGACTTAATAAATTATTTTAGAAAAATTAGAATGTTTATTTAACTTTTTAAATTAAATTCTTTAATATATAAGAATATATAAACTAAAATTGTTATAATATAAATAAAACAAAAAAATAGATTCTAATAAAAATAAAAAAAAGAAAAGACATTTGAAGTATAAGAAAAAAAAACTAAGTTTTTTTTTAAATTAAAATGATAAAAGGTAGGAATTTTCTTTTTTTTTTTTTTTAAACTTTTGTATCTGTAAGGTATATTTTTTAATTAATTTACTTCTAGCTTGAATACTTTTTAAATTTATTTTTTTTAATTAAGTTATTGAACTATTTGTAGTTACTGCAATATTTTTATGATCTGAAATAATTAATAAAGGTGTTGAAATACTTATAGTCTAATTATATAATAGATATCATTAAATTTAAATAAAAATGAAGAAATTGTAAAGTCTATTTTGAATAATTAAGTTATAAATAAAAAATTTTTGGAAAGCTCATAATTAGAACTCAAGTTTTCTAATTATTTAGTTAAAGAAAAGAATAAAGTATGTATATTTAAGAAAAGTAAAAATTAAACTTTAAACTAAATTAAATATTGTACAAAATAAAAGAATAAAAAATTAGAAAAAATAATTTAATAAAAATAAAATTAATTATAAAATTTTTTTTTATATAAAATTTTAATATTAGTATATTTTTAAAAATAAAAAAATTAAGATAGTATACTACTTATTTTAGTAAAAAAAAAAAAAAAAATATAAAAAACCTTACTATTTCAGTGTGTAATTTAGCTGTTAAAGTTTAAAATAAATTAAATAAATTAAAATTAGTTAAGTTAGTTACTAAATTAATTTTAAAAATATTAACTTAATTCTATAAATTTACAGAATCTAAGTTTGTAAGAAGAATAAGGAATATAATAAAAAAAACATGTTGTTTGCTTCTAAAAAGTTAAATTATTACAGGTAAATATAAAATTTCCTATATAATTATATCTAAATTTAAAATTGGAGGATTTCCAAAATAAGCAAGTGTATGTCACAGATATATGGTCTTGACAGTACGAATCACCTGTACCACATTCTATATTATATTATTCCCAGCTCTACTTCACTATATCTCTTAAGAGATTAACCACCTATATACTATGTTTATCTATTCTATTTAAATCTTTGTACTATTATATTTATATATTATGTAATGATATTGTATAATTATAAACTTGGCAGAAGCGACCTTATAATTCTTAGAATATTGCACGCTTATTTAAGTTGCATAAGTAATTTTGTGATATATGTAATTATTAACATTTGTATGAAATATTATTATATATATAAGATTATTATTAGGATTGATGAATAATTCTTATTTTTTATTGGTTAATTTAAATATAATACAAACTTATAGTTTATTATAATTTTTATTGTTGTTATATTTTTTATCCAACAATTTTATTATTTTTAATAATAAGTATATTTTCTTAAATCAAAACCTAAATAATAGGATTAAAAAATAGAAGCCAGAGTAAGCTTATTATAACTTCTAGACTATAAATATAATATTTTAATTAATCTAACTTAATTTAGATAAAAGACCTATATGTATGTTAAATTCTCTTATGCTTAAAAATATCTAAGAATACTTCCTAGAAAATATAGAATTAGGAAATATTTCGGATCTAGAATTTATTAAAGATAAAAACAAAGAATATAATTATCTCTATAAAGCACAGAAACAATAATCTAACAAAAGAGTATATGCTGCTATATAAACATTAGAATACTAATAATTTAATAGTAAATAAAGGTTAGTAATCATACTTCCTGAGCTAATATTTAATACTACTATAAAAGAAATATATATTAATAACTAAGATTATATTTATACTTTTAATATAGGGATGTAAATTATAGAAGAAATACCTGAAAAAAACTTAGAAGAATATACAAAAAAAAAAATATTAATATATAATATACTAGTACACACAGAC